>MDKI01126815.1:0-31448 GCA_005239505.1 Nicotiana paniculata
ATCACCCGTAGATAAAGCACCTGCTGGTATTTCAACTGCGGCAACTCGATCACCAGCTGTATTAACTAACTGGTTCTGTTAATTTCTGCACGTTAGTTTGCCCATGTCCATTGGCTGTTTGATGCCCCGTTTCAGCAGATGTTTGGCCAGAACCTGGATCCTTACAAACACCAGCTGAATCTCGATCAAACATAGGACCTGCAACATCCTTCAGATCTTTAACAACCTTATTAAGAGCTTCTGCAACTGGAACTATCACAGCATTATCAACAACTACTATATGATGCAACTTAACAACATTTAATCCTTGAGAAACTCCCTTAGTAGCTGAAGTAACACCTCGATCAACTGTGGCATTCTGAGAAAGCACATGACCCACTCGATTCTCAACAGTTGCTTCATCCACATTCCTAGCTTTAACAACCTGATCAATCCCTTTCATCATCACTGTTTCCCTAACCAAATTCACTGCATTTGAAACTCTAGCTAGAGATCGATCAACTGGAATATCGGCACGATTTGATCCATTAGTTTTTTGCTGCAACTTATCATTTAAATAATCCCTTGCATCCCCTTGTAATTTTTCAATCAAAATTCCTTCAGTCATGACAATTTCTTCCTCACCTTGCATGATTAATTGCTCCTCACCATGCATGTTTCCTACTGACTTTTCATTAAGCAATCTACATGTATTTTCATCATGTCCCTGATGCTTACAATGGAAGCAATACACTGGTAAATTATCATACACAAAATCCTGAAAAACGTCAACAGTCTTTCCCGTTTCTTTGTCTACAAATTGCAATCTCATCTTCTCAGGTAACTTTTCCTTTAAATCCAATATCACCTTAAAACTTGCTGCACTAGGACATGATTTAATCTGAGTTGCTTTATCAATAGCTATGGGTCTGCCAACAGCTGAAACTATGGACAGTAGTGCTTTTTTGGCGAACAACTCCGGCGGCAAGTTCGGAAGCGATATCCATACAACAGCCTTCGTCGTCTCCTCCTTTGCATTAAAATCAATAGACCATGGAAATACTCTAATTTGGTGTTCCCTTCCATTGTGATTAAAGTACAGTACTGACCTTGAAAGTGAGGTAACATAATCATCAAATTGATCAACCCTAATGAGTATTTGTCTTGGCGCAAGTTGTCCGATCAAAGCTTGTCCTTTGATACCAAAAATTTTCGGCAGTAAGTTCCTCAAAGTTGATAACTCCAGCACGTTTGAAGATAGTTTCACCACAATAGCTTGATGTAGTCCCTCCTCCTTTGCAAATTCCATTCGTTCTTCTTTTGTAAACTGAACAGTTGGTACTCCATGGATAACTTCAAAAGGTTTTAGGTTTGTTTGGTTCAAATTCACGGCTGTTTTGGTTTGAGATAATCTTGTAGCATATGTAAGTTGATTGCTAGGGTTTAGGATGCTCTCTTTAGGGTTTTTTGGTGGCTCTCCCACAGCCAAAGGCTGGGGAGAGATGGGCGTGGCCATGGAATCCCTAAATCACCATGAAATCGCCAAGAAAGGGAGGAGAGAGTAGAGAGCGTTTTTGAAATTAGGGTTTTATTTGGGCTAAAGCTTGTGTTGTTACATCTTAATTGAGTTATACCATCATGTGTAGTTACCCTATTTAGCCTATTTTCGCATATATTCGTGTCTTAAATGCTTATTTGAAATTGGTGCAGCATGTTTAGTGAATTCCTGCCTTTACTTGATTTGTATCAACCTTAGCTGTAGAATTCTTGTTGTTATTTACTTTTTTCCACCGATTTGAGTTGTGTGTTTTCTTTTGGGACTATAAGACGGTACCTCAAGATATCCCCCTGCATATTTACTTTTTGGACTACGAGGTGGTACCTCGGGAGATTCCCCTGCACATTTACTTTTGGGACTACGAGGCGGTACCTCGGGAGATCTCCTTGCATATTTACTTTGGGACTACGAGACAGTATATCGGGAGATCCCTTGTTGAGTATTTACTTTTGGGTACGAGACGGCATCTTGGGAGCGCCCCTGTTGTTTATCTCATTGTGATGTGTTGTTATTTCTCTGTGAATTCTTTCTGTTAAATTCTCAGTTTTTCTTCATGTTATTATGTCTTATTATTATATCCCAGTAGGGCCCAAACCTGACCTCGTAACTACTCTACCGAGGTTAGGCTAGGCACTTACTAGGTACCATTGTAGTGTACTCATGCTACTCTTTTTTTGTGTGCAGATCCACGTACTTCTTATCAACCTTGTTACAATGAGCAGCGAGACTTTGGAGACTTTAAGGTATTCTTCCCGTGTCCGCAGACCTCGGAGTCCCCCTCTATTCCCTCTTATGTCGTTTACCTTTCCGTATTTTCTTAGACTCTGGTGTATAGAGATACTAGTTTTCTTCTATAGCTTGAGACGTATGATTTCTGGGGTTTAGGAACTCTGTGTATACTCTTGTGATGGGTTACTTGTACATACTAAATGACATTTTATCATTTTATAGTTATCTGTTGCAGTCTAGTTGTTAAATTCTGTTTTCATCTCTATCAATCCCCAATTTGTTAGGCTTACCAAGTCGTGATACTAGGTGCCATCACGATGTCTTACAGAGGAAGATTTGGTTCGTGACAAAGGTAAAGGCATGAATGTATACACAAGAAAAAGATATCACAACATAATGCATGTCCCTCGTCCTCACCTGCACAAAAACACTATTTTCGTGCCATGAACACATGATAATATAAAAACATGATAATGTAAATGAAATGGCATGACATCACCCTTCGTGCTTATACTCTCACTCTTACATGATAATGTAATGAAAACATGACAATATAAATGAAATGGCACGGCATCACCCTTCGTGCTTTTACTCGCATCCTCACATGATAATGTAAATAAGATCATGATAATGTAAATAAAATGGCACGACATCACCCTTCGTGCTTTTACTCTCATCCTCACATGATAATGTAAATGAAATGGCACGGCCTTCGTACTTTACACTCTTCCTCACATAATAATGTTTATGCAATGGCACGTCATCGCCCTTCGTGCTTTACACTCTTCCTCACCAAGCATATGTATATCAATGACAAGCAAGGTAGGAAGCATGAATAACATCAAGGAGAGTGATTAAACGAATATTCCAAATGAACATCAATCACAACTTTCAAGCCAATAACAATTCAATAAACCTCAAGAACCTTATTGTTCAAGTATTTCAACAAGTCTCAAAAATGATCTTCAGCTCAAGTATAGAATCCAATATCTCAAGAATAACGGTCATAGTGATGTATTAGTGATTAAGTATAATAATGACCGAATTAAACACATCCATAAAAAGTATCACAAAAATCTGTCAAATTTTAATCAAGTTATAATAAGGTAAATCTTAGTTTCTAGCATTTAATTTCCTATTCTTAGTAATCTAGAAGTCAATTAAGACATTAAACAAGGTCACGTAAGTCTACAAGGCACAATTAATCGTATAGTTTACATCCAAGCATGATTAACCGTGGCACATGCATATACGCTCGTCACCTCATATATGTCTCACCCCCGCATGTAGCAAACAATGGCAATTAGTAGGAAAAATTCCCCCAAAAAATCTAGGTAAGACACTTACCTCAAACGAGCCCAATTGATACACTAGAAGCGCCATCCCGCTCAAGTCATCCTTCGAACGGCTCGAGCCAAAAGCAACTCAAAATCATCAAATAATTCTATAGGAAGCAAACCCAATTAATAAAGGTCGAATCTTTACACATTTACTCAAAGTCAACCAAAAAGTTAAACCCGAGCTCGAACCTTGAAACCCGACAAAACTCACAAAATCTGACAACTCATTCAGTTACGAGTCCAACCATACTAATTTTACTCAAATTCGACTCCAAATCGATGTTCAAAACTTAAAAATCTACCTTATGAAAGTTTAGACACCCCCCCCCCAATTGTTCTTTTGAAATCATGAATCGAATGCCAAAAATGAAGATGGAATCACATAATATAATCAAAACCAAGTAGAAAACACTTACCCCAATACATGTAGAGAAAATCGCCTCAAAAATCATCCACATCCGAGCTCCATAGCTCAAAATATGATAAAATGTTCGAAACCTTTGAATAGAGTACTTTATAAATCTGCCCCAGCAATACCCTTCGCAAACGTAGGAAGACAATCGCGTTCGCGATGAACAGAATCACATCGAGACAAAACGGCCCTATGCATACGCGGCATAGTCCTCGTGAATGCGATGCACAGCATATCCAAACCTTCGCGAATGCGCCTGCTACTTTGTGAATGTGAAGACATTTCCTCCAGCTCCCAGCTCCTCAACTTAACTTTATGCGAACACGATACTTCATCGTGAACTCGGAACATAATCAGCTTACCTTTCGCGAACGCGTTCCATATATCACGTCCACGAAGAACAAATTCACTGCAGACCAAAATACACTTTGCGATCTCGGTTGGACCTTCGCGATCGTGAAGAACACCACCAAGCAGGTAACAGTAGAAACCAGTAATAACAACATGACCCAAAATAGTCTGAAACTCGTCTGAAACTTACCCGAGCCCCTCGGGACCCGTCCAAACATACCAACAAGTCCTATAAAATAACACGGACTTACTCGAGGCCTTAAATCACGCATAACAACATCAAAACCACGAATCGCACCTCAAATTTAACGTAATGAACTTTTGAACTTTCAACTACCAAAACTCGTGTCGAACCATATCAAATCAACTCAGAATGACCTCAAATTATTCACACAAGTTCCAAACGATATAACGAGCCTATTCCAACTCTCGAAACCAAAATCAAAACCCGATATCATCAATGTCAACTTCTGGCTAAACTTATGAGCATTCCAAAACTCCAAATTGCCAACTTTCGCCAATTAACGCCAAAACCTTCAAGAAGCACCCAAATTCAAATCCAGGCATATGCCCAAGTCCAAAAGCACCATTTGGGCCTGGTGGAACCATCAAACCTCCAATTCGGGTTCAAATACACCAAAGTTAAACTTGGTAAACTCTTCCAACTTAACGCTTCTAACATGAAAATCATTCTTTCGAATCAATCCCGAATCATCTGAAAACCTATACCGATGATTCTCACAAATCATAGTACGTCATATGAAGATACTCGAGACTTAGAACATCTGGACGAAATACAAATTCTCAAAACGACCGGTCGGATCATTACATTTGGTTCTTATACTGTGAAACAATTAATGTATATGTTTAGAGTTATATAGTTTGCTAGTCACCAAAGTGATCGAACTAAAATGTCTAAAATATTTACATGCGTAAATATCTTTTTGTTATGTTTATTTTATGTGTGCATTTATGTTTATATAGTTTTTTAGTCGCCAAACTAGTTTGTTTATGAAATTACGCATACGTAAAATTGTGGTTTATCCATGAAATTAATGAAATGCTTATAATTGGAAACTAAATGGATAAATTGATTTTCACTATTGCTAGAACTTAAGATTTTGCCCAAAGGTGGATCAATTATTCTATCAATAGTGAATATGATGAGGTAAATTAATATTCTTTAGTCAAATATATATTATCTGTCCAAATATGTCATATATGTTTGGTTAAAAATATTTAATTACCTATTGAAGACTAAATGGTATCTAAATTATAATAGTATGTCGTAGTATTTACCCAAAGGATAATTGCGATATGCTTTAATTGTTTTACTAAATCCATATTGATTTGTGAGAATATATTATTTATTTTGCAGTTATTCCTCTTCATTCGCATGCTTCTTCTGTTACTGTTTTTAATGGATTAAACTTCTCTGAATGGCATGAACAAGTCCAGCTCCACTTAGGTGTTATGGATCTTGAGTTGGATCTGCTTAATGATAAGCCCGCTGCCATTATTGATACGAGCAATGCGGATGAGAAGTCATTCCATAAAGCATGGGAATTCTCTAACAGGCTGAGCCTTATATTTATGCGAATGATTATTGCCAATAACATTAAGAGTTTTATTCCACAAATAGAAAATGCCAGGAAATACCTGAAGTTTGTGGAAGAACGTTTTCGTTCTGCAGATAAATTTCTCGCTGGTACACTATGGCCGAACTCACGACCATGAAGTTTGATGGGTCGCGCAGTATGAAAAATCATATCATCGAGATGACTGACATTGCAGCAAGACCTTATAACTTGGGGATGAAAGTGGATGAATCTTTGGTACAAATAGTGCTTTTACATGTTTCGATTCAAATTTAGTAGAAGTTCCTAATACTACTAGATGGCTTGATTCTAGTGCAACTGATCATATATCTACTACGTTGTAGGGATTCCTTACGATTCAAACTACAAATTCAAATAAGGATTTCTTGTTCACGGAAAATCGTATGTAGGCTCCAATTGAAGGCATAGGGACTTATCATTTGATCATAGAGACTGGACGTCACCTTGATCTATTACATACTCTTTATGTACCTTCAGTTTCTAGGAATTTGATTTTCCTTTCAAGACTTGATGTTTCTAGATGTGATTTAAAGTTTGAAAATGGATATGTTAATTTATATAAGAATGCTGTTTTTTATGGTTCTGGTACTCTTAGTGGTGGTTTATATAAATTGAAACTCGATATTAGTTTTTCTAAATCCCTTCTTAGTGTTCAACATAATGTTGAAATTAAACGTACTTCACTAGATGAAAGTTTTACTTACTTGTGGCATAGACATTTGGCTCATATATCTAAAGAAGGTTAGAAAGATTAGTAAAGAATGAGATTCTTCTGCATCTAAATTTTTTTGATTTTAATATATGTTTGGATTGCATTAAGGGAAATCAAACTAAACATTGTAAGAAAGGTGCCACAAGAAGCATCCTACTTCTTGAAATTATACGTACCGATATTTGTGGATCCTTTAATGTTCCATCATTTGGTGAAGAAAAATATTTTATCACTTTTATCGATGACTTTTCACGTTATGGATACATCTATTTGCTGAAAGAAAAATTTCAAGCAACAGATGCTCTCAAGGTGTTTGTTAATGAGGTTGAAAAACAATTAGATAAAAAAGTAAAAATCATTAGGTCAAATAGAGATGGTGAATATTATCATAATATAATGAATCAGGACAATGTTCATGTCCATTTGTAAAGTTCTTTGAGGAATGTGGCATATGTGCATAGTATACTATGCCAGGAACACCTCAACAAAATAGTATTGCAGAAAGGCGTATTCGAACACTTAAGGCACCTGCATGTTTGGGGTTGCCCAGCAGAAGCTATAATTTATAATCCACAAGAAAAAATTAGATTCTCGAACAGTAAGTGGTTACTTATCGGTTATCCAGAGAAATCTAAAGGGTATGCATTTTACTGTCCAAATTATACTTCGAGAATTGTTGAAACTGGTAAATCAAGATTCATCATGAAAGGTGAAGTTAGTGGGAGTGTTGAAAAACAAAGTGTGAAAATAAAAAAGGTCGGGGTCAATATTCCATTACCCACGAATCTGCCTACTTCCACACAAATACAAAATATTGTTCCAGTTGTTAAATAACACTTTGACAACACTGAGCTACATTTGGTTTAAACACTTCATGAAGAAACTCTCACAAATATCTGACACAAATGATCCACAAGAAATGCCATTAAGAAAATCTCAAAGAGTAGGAAAATCGGCTATTTCAGATGATTACACGATTTATTTGCAAGAGTCAGATGTTGACATTGGTCTTAATAAGGATCCGATTTCATTTTTACAGGCCATAAAAAGTAATAAGTCTGACAAATGGATTGATGCCATGAAAGAAGAGTTAAAATCCATGGAATAAAATTAAGTCTGTGATTTCGTTGAATTTCCAGAAAGATCTAGGAGAATCGAGTGTAGATGTGTCTTTAAGACCAAATGCAATTCAAATGACAATGTTGAACGATATAAATCCATACTTGTTGCCAAGGGATATACTCAAAAATGAGGCATTGATTATAAAGAGACCTTTTTTCTAGTCTCAAAGAAAAACTCGTTAAGGATTATTATGGCCTTGGTGACTCATTATGATTTAGAGTTACACCAAATGGATGTGAAAACTGCCATTCTTAACGGAGATATCGAGGAAGAAGTTTATATGGAACAACCAGAGTGTTTCTAAACTAAAGAAAAAGGTCAAATGGTGTGTATAAAGACACCATAATGGTATATAAATTTTAATGACACCATAATATCTTATGGATTTGCGAAAAATACCGTTGAACGGTATATACCAAATATCAATGGGAGCAATTTTATATTCTTAGTCCTATATGTTGACGACATTCTACTTGCTGCTAATGATTTGTGTATATTGCGTGAGACTAAATATTTTCTCTCTAAGAATTTTGAAAAGAAAGATATGGATGAGGCATCCTATGTGATAAGAATAGAAATATTTTGTGATAGATCACAAGGATTATTGGGAGAATAGAAATATTTTGTGATAGATCACAAGGATTATTGGGACTATCTCATAAAGTCTATGTCAAAAGAATACTAGAGAGATTTAACATGAACAATTGTTCAGCGAGAATTGTTCCACATCAAAAAAGAGACAAATATAGTCTCATGAAATGCCCTAAGAATGATGTAGAACGAAAAAAAATGGAATCAATTCCTTACTCTTCTATTGTTGGTAGTCTGATGTATGCTCAAACCTGCACAAGATCGGATATTAATTTTGTGGTCAGAATACAGGGAAGATATCAAAGTAACCCAAGAATTGATCACTGGAAAGCTGCAAAGAAAGTTTTGAAGTACCTAAAAGGAACAAAAGATTACATGCTCATGTATAGGAGATCCAAGCATTTGGAAGTTGTTCGGATACTCGAATTCAGATTTCGCTGGATGTTTTGATACTAGAAAGTCCACGTTTCGTTATTTGTTTCAATTAATTGAAGGAGCAATATCATGGAAGAGTGTCAAACAGTCTATCATTGCTACATCCACGATGGAATTAGAATCTATGGCATGTTTTGAAACCACATTTCATGCATTATGACTGCGAAACTTTATTTCAGAACTTGGGGTTGTCGACACCATTACCAAGCCGCTGAAAAGTTACTATGATAATTCTACAGCATCATTTTTCTCCAAGAATGATAAGTACTCCAACGGTGCAAAACATATGAAATTAAAGTACTTAATAGTCAAAGAGGAAGTTCAGAAACAAAGAGTGTTACTTGAGCATATTAGAACTGATCTCATAATTGCAGATTCGTTAACGAAAAGTTTGCAGCCTAAGATATTTAAAGAACAAGTACATAAAATGGGTCTTGGCTGTATTTATGGTTGATGTATTTATGATGTTTTGACACTCTAAGCTCATTTATGTGTTTCTGATATACATTAATGATTTTCTGTTTCTCATAATGGTGTACACATCATTGTTTTGAGATATTACACGATAAATCTCAATGAGACATTATTGTGGACCATAATGTTTTATAGATTATGGACCTGGTACCATGAGTTGCTAATGTTGTAGTATATAGAAGGTAGTATGCAGACAAATTATATATAACGGTCATAACTCACATTTAGTAGTTTATCGTATTATAGTATTTATAATGGACATTATAAAAGAGATTTGTTATGTGCAACTAATGTTCTTATATTAAATATTAATATTACATGATTATTGAGCCACGTGGGAGAATGTAATATTTTTCTACGTATAAGGGTGGCTTAATAGGTTTAAGCCCATAATTAATATTTAATTACTGAATAAATCTCGTCCATCCGATCGATTACTTGATGGACATACCGGATTAAGTCAATTACTCTATAAATTGGTCCTCACTCAACCCATTAGGGTTACCACTTTATTCTATTCTTCTTTTCCATCACTAAATATTTTCATTGTTGATCACCTTACTATATATCTTATTGTTTATATTCTGGTTTTATATAGCTTTTTGGTACTGTCCTTTCTTGTCTATATTTTCATTAATGTGGTGCTTATACTTTCCTGAGCCGAGGGTTTATTGGAAACAACCTCTCTATCCTCACAAGGGAAGGGTAAGGTCTGCGTACACACTACCCTCCCCAAACCCCACGATGTGGGATAATACTAGGCATGTTGTTTTTGTTGTTGTTGTTGTTTTCCATCACTAAAGACGGCGGTAACGAAAGCTAGGACAAGGAGCGAGAAACCAATTTCAATTAATGCTCCTGCTTCACGATAATAACTTTTGGTTCAGGTATATTTTTTGTAACGATTATAGGTACGTAAGATTATCATGTTCAAGATCCTGATATGAATTAAGTTTATACTTACAATTAATTAGAGCACACGGATTAAAAGTTGGAACAATAATGTGAGACAGGATTTGGTTATTCAGGTGAGCACCTGAGACATAAACACCCTAATTTATGTACATTATTATTATTATTATTCCTAGAGGAGACAAAATAAAGGCAGGTTTCGATCAAAATCAAATGAATGATTGTCTCCAACTTCACCAGGTGTCCGTTCAAAACAAGAATATACATAGAGAAAAAAGTTCATGAGGCTCAGTGCTAAGATGATAAGTGGTCATTATAAAAGATATCAAACCAGAAAGCTATAATAAATATTTAATAAAAATGAGTGGGTATCATTACACACTATAGCCATATGAATTTTGGTGTTTTATTGACTTTTGGCAAGTCACAAAAACAAAGTACTTTTGTCTTCATCCTACCTAATACCGTTTATTCAATTGGCATTCCGTGTCCGATGCGTGTGATGTATTGTCGAATTTATAAATACGTCCTTTCTGTCCTTTCAATACTTTGTTTTATAAAGAATTTAATTAAATGTATCGATTTTTTTCTAAGTTCAATATAGTTTGACAAGTTCCACCCCTACGTTACATACTTGTTTTGTCAAATTACCCATTCATGTGTATTATAAACTGATGTTTTATACGTCAATACTACACAAAAGGGGTGATTTGTATGGTATTCAATTTTTCGTGTACACAGATTATAGAAGGACTTGATTCTTCTATGTGTTCATACTACTACTGTTACGGAATAATAAGTACAGAAACTTAAAGAACACAAAGATACGTGAAAAACACCCAAAAGGTGAAAAAATCACGACATACTTCTTAGTAGGATTTTTCCAAAACTATTTACTAAATCAGTGAGTCAAAACTGCATTTACAAAAACTCTTTTGTAAACCTAGGATTACCTCTAATCCCTTGTGGCAAACCAGTCTATAGTTGTTTGCGACAGACTTCAAGTTAACTCTAACTTGAAAACACAAAGTACCTATTACAGATGCTTCTAGATAAAGCTGAAAAGGTACAAGTTAAAACCACCTACTATAAATAAACTAGACTAAAAGACAAATAGTTGGAACTGAACTGGTTCTTCTAGCTGATTCAAGTAGCTTCAAGTTTATTCTTCATATTGCTGGAGCATGATATCATGTAACTATGGCAAATGACACAATCTATTCAAACATTATATTTATCAAACGATACAGTACAATACAATACGATACGATACATTATGAAACGGTACGTAACAACCATCCAAACGAGTTGTAAAGAGGTTTGACAGTATAAGTAGCTAGTGTGCATATTTTAACCAATATGTTGTAGCAGTGACTAAAATTTAAACTCATAAAAAAGGAGAGAGAGAGGGGCCGCTACATCAAGCTTAGCCTATCCATCCGGATTTTTTTCTTTTTGCTGATTTTCCTCCTACTGGTATACTGGAGTTCATGTAAAACGAGTTGTAAACGGAGAAGAACACAAAAATTCAAATAATATAGAGGAACTAGTATTATACAAAGCGAAATCAAGTAAAGTATCACTATTGAATAAAGACAAATATTTCTGATTCCATTTTATAACCCAAACACGGAATCAAACACAATGTCAATAAAATATAACTAAAGCAACCCCTTTTAAAATGTTTATAAAATTAAAAAGCATAATTATAATCACCAGAATTTAGAGTTTTCTCTTCCATTAGTTTCCTTTCACTTTCTGCGGAGGGGGATATCATCTGGATTCTGCAAGTAGTGGGTAGATGAAGCCAAAAAATAAAAAAAGGTACGGACCATAGTACAACCAATGTATTATGATGATGATAATGCTGGAACCTTTAAAGAAAGTGTGTGAATTGGAAAATGGTAAGAAATAAAATGGAGAGAAATGAAAATTTGAATCAAGTGAGCTTTGTCATGAACTTTGTACCACATTGGTGAAAGACAACTACACTTGTGTGTATAAATATTGAATCACTTCTTAGAGCTCTTAAAAGGAGTTGAAGAGAATGAACCCTCGCGCCATCGTCGCGCGGCTTCGGCTTCGGCTTTGGATTTGTCAAACGATCGATAAGATTATTTTTGGACAAAATTTATTTAAATCCCTTCTGAACAGACACCTCTTCACATTACACTGTCTATAAATTCCGAGACATGGCTTCCTTTTCACTTACTGAAAAATCCAGAATTTCCTTCTGAAAATATACTGCATTCTATTCGCAGTCTCTATCTCAAAATCGTAAGTGTGATTTTGCTCCGTTCTTTGAGTTCGTTAGTATCCTGCAACTAGTATTGCCACTGTTGCAGGAAGGTTTATTCTGTTTCATCCTGAGAGGATTTAATCCATTACATTGGCAACTTGTGAGGGGGTTAAAATTCCTTAAGGACGCACAATAAAATTGTAAACTCGGAATATTTCATATCATCTACTGATTTTCTGTTTCTTCTAACAGTTTGTTTTAACACAGTATCAACAACAGATAATAGTGGATAATATTTCTGCTTCCCTTTTTTTTTTACTCGGATTCATCATGAAGAGTTCCATTACATGCTATATACGATGAAATGAATTAGGATGTCATAAATTAATGAATGTACGTAGT
This sequence comes from Nicotiana paniculata, assembly GCA_005239505.1. Classification (NCBI taxonomy): domain Eukaryota; kingdom Viridiplantae; phylum Streptophyta; class Magnoliopsida; order Solanales; family Solanaceae; genus Nicotiana; species Nicotiana paniculata. The sequence goes on from MDKI01126815.1 coordinate 12,876, forward strand.
AAATAAATTATATGTAATGTCTTTAACGTTAGAGATTTCATGTGAGATGTTAATGTCGGGATCGAAAGTAACTAGGCGTCATGCGGAAGCTAATAAAATAAATTTCGGTGACGCTAATCGAAACGACAAATAAAATATTCTGAAAGAGGCATAATATTATAATATAGTTTGGTCAAGTGACTTTTATGTGATTACTAATATAAAAAAGAGAGAAAAAATTTGCTCCCTAAACAAAACTCTTGTAAGGATAACATTGTAGATGTTATTTTTTGTATATTGTTGTGCGAAGGAAAGTTTTTCAATTTTTAGAGGCCACAACATTTTCCTCCAAGAAAGAAATCCGCCAAATATGAAAGAATCTATATTTTTCTTTAAGGAAAAATATTAATATTCTACCCTTCCTTCAAGTAAATAAATAAATCCAAATAAGATAATAAAATCAGGACAAATTCCTAACGGTTAGCACGTTCCAATATATAATATGAGAGCAGACATATGTTTTGAGTTCAAATTCATTGTTTTCCTTTTATCCATAATTTTCATATGTTTGCCCATGAAAATGCATCACGTTCGCTTTTTGGAGATAATTATGTAAACAAATTTATACCTTCTCTACTTGATCAAAATTTCAGATACAAGGTAATGGAATGTAAAAACAGAGCCATTGCAGAGGGAATAACATTAGCTAACTGGGATTAGTGGTTTAACACTAAATGTAATTAGTTAGCTGTTAAAAGTTTGTTAGAAGAGTTAGTTAGTAATCGCGTGAGGTGCACGTATGTGTATATATAGCTGTTCCTCAGCTCATTTGCGGTAGGATGAAACCGCCCCTTCTCTTCTTCTTCTCATCAACTGATTTCTTCTTCCTCCCTTAAGAAATGAGCAGTAACTATCGATGCATGCCTCAATCTAACAAAAGGTGATCACATATTTCCACATAAATGTCTTTATCACTGTTTGAATTTTCCTCATGCTGACCTCAACTGTTAAAATGTCATGGTTTTATCTTCAAAATATAACATTGTAAACTAATAGGACCGTCAAATTTGGCCCAACCAAAATCACTCGTTCAATCTGTTTAAAGTTGGACTGGTTATTGACCCGCCTGTTTATTAAATTCGTTGCATCTCAATCTAATTCATCTTAACTTATTTAAAATTGGACTGATTATTAGCTCAATTGATTCATAAGTAACTTTATCAAAATATCTTAGAAATAATTCTTTTTTATTTGATATGTTGTATATGACCATAACAAAAGTAAGAAAATAATAATTATACAATTCATTAGAAAACAACACATATTAATTAAAGTTTGGTGACACTACAAGAAAATGGCAAATTTCCGACTATCAAATCGGTCGGAAATCAAGCTTTTTCGACAGATTACCAATCGAAAAAGGCCGGTCGGAAAACACATGGCCGCAAATTGAAAAATAAGGACGCACTTAAATATAAGAAATTTGCGACAGAATTGGTCGGTGAATTTTCGACCGATTTCACAAATTTAAATAATAAAATATATATATATATATATATAATTTAAATTTCCGACCGAGTCGGTCGTAAGATTTGAGAATAAAATAAATTTAAAAAATTAAAAATTCATAATTTGCGACCTAATCGATCGCAAATTTGGGAAATTTTTGCGATTGATTCGGTCGCAAATCCGCTCCAAATCTGGAAAAAATAATTAGCAAAATTATGTTGTATTTTTAACTATACCATCTGCCAAATAAAACAACCAACAATCTCAAACCTAGATTCAATCAAATTCTGCAACAACAATCTAAAACCTAGATTCAACTATCAAATTAATATGAAAAGTGTAATAAGAGCATAATAAGAATAATAATTAGTTGCACAAAAAAATCAAAAAGTGCATACTAATTTACTCTCTTCTTTCTTAGTAAATCATCACAAACTTGTTCTACTATTAATTCTTTATGGCTTTTCGAATTTTGATAACAAAGATACTGTGAAAAACAAAAATTACAAACACCAATTTCAGCAAATAATGTGTTTTTCTCATGAGGCTTAGCAAAAAATGAAAACAAAAAAAGAAAAAGGGAGATGGGAAAACTGACCGCAAGAGGGGGAGAGAGAGGGGTGTCGCCGGAGCACCATGATGCCTGGGGGAGGGGGTTTCCAGCGAGGAGAGAAAGAATAGAGAAAAGAAAGAAAAGAGATAATGAGAAAAGAAAGGGGTCGGGGGGTTTTAAAACTATTTCCGATTGAAATCGGTCGGAATTTTTTTAGAAAAAATTGACTGATTTGGTCGCAAATGAGGTCAAAGTCAGACTTCGTTTTAATAAATTTTGCGACCGAATCGGTCGCAAATGCCTTCGCGGTATTTTTCGCCAAATTTTGCGACGGATGTAGACGGAATATCCGCCGTAAACATTTATAAAATTTGAAAAATGTATTTTTATGTCATTTCTGACCTATTCCGTCGGAAATTTCTGATTACTTTTTTCGGTCGGAAATGGATCATTTTTTAGTAGTGTGAGAGGTGGACGGGTTGGGCTATGAACCAAATTTTAATTCAATGTATCTCAGATCAAGTAACTTTTGAACGGGTCATAGACCCACTCATTCATCAACTCAACCTATTTTAACCTGTCAAACTCGCTCATTTGACACCTTTATAACCCAACGGGAAAGAAACAAGGCTGTCATCATTCAGAAGCAGACAATAAACTGAATGAAAATGGACAATGTGTAGTGGTTCTAACATTAAAAGACCTAGGATATTAGAAGACAATATAGTATTCTTCTTTTTTGAACCTTTTTTCCTCACTGGCTTCCAGACTCATTTTTCTGATCTACTACATATTTTCTTTTTCTTCTTTTGCTATTCTTACGCATTTGACAAAAGACTCAAGTACGAGGGTTATTATGTTTATACGTATCATGAGATCTAATGAATAATTAATTTTGAACGAAACACATTCAGTATTTCTTTTTTCTTTTTTCTTTTTGTAAAGAATTTAAAGCTTGATACTCTTCATTACATAATATACAGCTAGCTTCTCAATTTACAGAACCTAAACTATTTAATTAGGTGCTAGAACCCATATCTGAGAATGTGGTAGTACAAGTTTATGGTCAAAGATTAATGGACCTAGTGTGTGTATATAAATGCTAGACGAGGAAAGGCATGTATACTTGACCAACATTGTAGTCTTAAAATTATTATTAATTTTTTGCTAATGTTTGTTAGGGCTCAATTAAATAAACTGATCTTTGTTATATTCATTTAATCACGGATAGAGAATGATATTGGGAATCACAATTTATAATTAGTTTATTTTAATAATTTACTCAAAATTAAACAATAAATTATAATCTGTTTAAGTTGCTCCAATTAACGTAAAAAAAAACTACGTGCTATAATACTCATTTTTAACTTTCTATCAAACATAAACATCAAACTGAAAATTTGATTTTAATGGTATTATTTTCCCAATGTATTGAATATTTTATAAAAGAATACATTAAAGCTACACATATCATTTATATTAACAAATTTTTCTAGAATAAGAAGCTTACCAATCTATCTGTAAATTATTCTTGAATACATCCAAATTGGTTTCGCAAGAGTTTCGACAGTGGGAACAATCAGCTACTTGATGAAAGTTACACGAACAACATCATTCTTTACACTACGATAAAAGATTGAAAAAAAAATTACTATGATTTTAGTTCATGTCTTGTATACAACAAAATGAAGAGATATTTTTAGTATAGTAAATAAAGAAAACTTACAAAGGGACTTGCATCCCTTAAAGAGGCAATTACTACTTCAAACAAAGAGAACCAAAGACACTAAACAAATATTAACATGATATAGATTATAGTAATTTAATATAGTAGTTCAAATTATATTTTATTAGAATTCGTTTAAAATGGTGTTAACTGAAGATAAAATTTTAAACATTTCTATCTAAAGTATTATAAGGATTTTAATTTTTTCCTTAACTAAAGAGATAAGAGAAAGATTTTTATTTTTCTATATATTTATCTATGTTAATTTTCATAATGAAAAATTTTAAAAATTATAACAAATAATGTTTAGGATAATTTAATGATAGTTGAAAACTTGCTAGGGAAGAATGAGTTCAAACCATGTAGATTAAATTTTCACGTTAATTAAGCATATAAAAGATAGCCCCCCTAATACATTGTGAATAAATCTCATCACTTAAATTAACTTTTGAGATTTAATAAACTATACTTTTAAAAATTGCTTATGAATATGAAATTTTCTAGTTTGAAATCGTCTTCAAATAGTGTGGCTAGATGAAAACCTTTTAATTTTTAAATTGCTTTAAATCACTATGAGTAAATATGAAAATCTTGTAAATATTTACCAATATTTCTTTTTGTTGCTCTATTATTTAAAAATTAAGTTCATTTTCTCTCTGAAAACTTCTAGTTGACTAAATCAAAATCAGTAATTTTACCAAATGAGAAAATGGACGTTCCAAATGAGTATTTGCATGCAGTACTCTCTGCAAAAGTAGTCTAATGAACAGATCATTTGAAGGAGTTTTGTAGTTATAGGAATATGGGATCCACGTGTATCAATGACATTTTACATTTAAAAATTGCAAACAATATAAAAATTTCTTTGAAATGACATCTATGCCTTGGTCGATCATCTTTCCCTTTCTATATAATAGAAAAGAAATATATTGTACTACGTATAAGTTTGTGCGGAATTTTTTGAAAAGTAGAAATATTTAAGTCTTGAACGTATCTAGTTCTGCTTCCGTGTTGCTTTCTACAAATGGATTGAACAAAATCTCAAAAAATATTTCACGATGATTGACCTTTCATTCATAAATTTATCTCTTACATCGGTCTTTGCTGTAATACCATTGGATATTTGATCAGCATTATTGACAAAATATTCGCACTCAACAAAATTGAACTTCCTTTACCAACTACGTACGTGCTATATATGATCGATTTCTTCCTGTTTGCCATAAAAATATAATGCTCTTAGTTGATTTAGACAGGTTATTGGTATCATGTTAGTATGTTTCCTACGTCAATTGAAACTCTTGATGATGAACAAGAAATACTCCAAATGTTATCTGATAAGTGTGCAATTAATTGACTGAGAAGCCCCCATCTTTTACAGCATGATAATTAATGAGCATGTGCAGTCTAGAGGTGTACAAATCGAATCGAAAAATCGTACCAAAACCAAATATCAAATCAAATCGATTAAAAAATCTGACTAGGTTTGGTTTGATTTGATTTAATTTTGAGTAAAAAAATCTGAATCAAACCGACATATAAATATATATTTTTTATATATATTTTAAAGATTTTATGTAAAATTTTCTTTAAAAATGTCTAAATACTTGTGATTCTCTTACGTGATATAATATTTAATAGAATATGAAGTGCTCCATATTTATTAACTTTGAATAATGGGTTGTATGATCACTTTCTTATCAAATGTTACTAAAAAGTGTCAATCTCTTTGTTATTCCATATTCATATGTCAAGATCTATTAAATTATTATATCTTTTTTCGAATTTGAAGTGATTATTATTATTTTTGCTTCGTATTGATTTTTATGTTTAATTACTAAATTCGATCAACAAAAAATTATCGTCAGACGACTAAAAAGATAACTATCATGTGTTACTAAGTAAATTCTCCCATAAGAATATTTTAATAGATAATATATTTGTCAATTTTTTAAATTTTTACTAAACATATATTTATTTATCAAAAATTTAACAAAGTAAGATTGAAATAATATTGAAGTAACAAAAATCCGAAAAACCCGACAAAACCGACAAATCCAAACCGATATAATTGATTTGGTTTGGTTTTGATAAAAATCGAATCAACCCGATCCATGTATACCCCAGTGCAATCAATACCTTATTGCCCTTATCTTTTCTTATTGTATTAAAAACAACTAATCCTATGTTGAACTATACGTTTTGTACTATGCTCAAATCTCAATTAAGAAATTAAAGACATAAAACTGAAATTGAAATCCAAAAATATTGCCAAAAGTAATGCACAAAAATTTACGAATTTCAGAGCTCGAAAACCATCGTCAACAAATTCATCAAACAAAACATAATTAACCCTTAGATACAACTTGTAAGATCCTTAAATGATTTCCAAAATATTTAGTTTGCATTTTAATTTGCACCACCAACAGCAAGTACTAAAGTTCATGATGGTGCTGGTCATGTGGTGCTCCACTTAAAGTCACTATAGCTCATAAAAGTTAAAAGACGCGTATACTCACAACTTTTAATTGGGGAGTACATGTTAAGAAAAATCAACATTAGTTCTAACTAACCTTCAAAAGTTAGTTGATGAGTTAGAAAATTGTCCAAAATCAAATAACAATCCTGTATAGGCCAAAATCCAGCCTAAAATATTTAGGGTAATGCATCATTAACGAAAGAATCAGTCGAGGTCGGCCAGGAAATAGCGAGGTTTGTGGCAAAGAAGACAGTAATGGCCGAGGTCGAGCATCGTTGGCAGGACAAGGACAGCAACAATTAATTTCCAAAATAGGATATTAAAGAGAATATTCTATTAAGATATTAATATTCTATTATAGAGAATATTCTCTGCACTTGTATTATTAGGGTTTGCTAGGGATATGTGTCAAATATATAAGGGAAAAAGAGAATGAATAGGGGCATGTAATATTAATTTGATAAGAACACTTTTCAGAAGAAGATTTTCTTTCTTGTAAAAAAACAAAGATTACTTTTTTATCAAGATTCTTGCTCATATTATTTCACACCTTTCCAGATTCGAGGATCTATCTGTCACTAATCATTGTCAGGAGAAACCTCGTCCAATCCATCCATTATTGGGTGAATCATTCCTCCTATTTATTTAAATATTATTTATTGCTATTTATTGCTAGTTACACATCCATTATTGTTCATACTTCAAGAATATTTTGTACTTAATGTCATCAACCCTTATCTGTCCCCACCTCACACGCGTTTTCAAGATTTGCATCTAGAGTTATTATCTTTAACTAGATTTAATTCATTATTACATAACTTTAATATTTTAGCCGAAAGTTATACTTTTTGGTCAAACAATTTGGCGCTGTCTATGGGGATTTTCTAGTTAAGTCTTTTAGTTGCGTTTAGATCTACAGTTGACACTGGTTACTAACGTAAAAAAACAAGAACCTTTTTCTCTTTGCATGCATAGATCTAATATGGAAGGTAATAGGGAAGAAAGAACGAGAATAATGAGTGACCTCCCAGCCAACCTCATGAACATCATCCATGAAAGCTCTGAAGCAGTGGACGAGGACACGACGCCCAATGCCTCTTCTAGGCGAGATGGATCACCCCTCCCCACTACGGCATCACAAAATTTCTTGGTAAGTCAGCATCCACATCCGTGGGAGAGGAGGCACCACCAGTGATAAAGAAGCTCCTTGAGGCCTCGCTAACTGATACACTGACCAGCGTCCTCCATAAGCCCGTTCGGGACGCAGCCGCAGAAAATGCAAGAACTTGTGTTAAGACACCAGTGGACAAGCAACATGATCAACCTACTCCTCCGCCCGCGGTGACAGGTATTAATCACAATGTTGTTGACAATGCAAGTGACGACGCCCTCACGGTCGTTCTGAAAAGGATGGAGAAAATGGAAAATGAGAACAAGGCACTTCGAGACCAGATGAGAGAACGCCAAGAAATGGTCGATAAAATACCGGGCGCTTCTAAACTATTGCCGAAGAAAGATGCTGGTCGATTTGTCGAGCAGCCATATAGTGATGGTGTTGCTCTACATGCCATACCAAATACCTTTAAAATACTTCCCTATCTAAAAATATACGATGGCACAACCGACCCCGAGGATCATGTGATCCACTACGTTATCGTCGTGAAAGACAATGACCTCGCCAAGGAACAAGTATCCTCCATTCTACTAAAGAAATTCAGCGAAACCCTCACGGGAGGCGCATTAACCTGATATTTGTATCTACCTACATGTTCCATAGAAACCTTTGAGGAAATGGACGATAAGTTCGTAAACCTTTAGGGCCAAGGAGGCCGAGGCTAGAGTAAACAACATCTTTGATATTAAAAAATCTCCGGGAGAGGGGCTGAGGGATTTTCTCGCCCGATTTAACCGAGTAACGATGACTATCGGAAGGGATGGCGGTAGCATCTTTTCAAAACGAGCTGAGCAAAAATGGTTCAAGGGCGACAAGAAAATTATTAAGTCTGCTTATGAAGTATCCCCCCAACGACTTGGGACGAAATACATAATGCATATTGTGCCAAAGTCCGAGCAGACGAAGACGACCTCAATGGGCCGACCCATTGACTGACCTCGGTGCAAGCAGAATCCAGAAAAGATTGAATAAATGATATCAAAAGAGATTCCCCGGCCTCACAAACAAACTGGGAACGACATCTCCCATATATCAGAACCACCGTTGTGTCCTCATCCCGCCATGAAGAAGGCCCACCCCGATCAAGAACAGGGACTTACCAGAATGAGAGAGATATGCCCCCATTTATTATCGGCTCACAATTTTTGCGTGTCACCTACAGAGATACTCTACTCCTTGGAGAAGCTCGGACTAAAGGTGAAGTGGCCACAAAAGATGATGTCAGACCCGAATACCAGAAAATCATATGCCCTCTGCGAGTTTCATCAAGAGCGAGGACACAAAACCGAAGATTGCATTGCCCTAAGAGTCGTAAACATGTTGCGATAGGGACACCCCAAAGAATTGCTGAGTGATCGGGGAAGGACCAACTTTGCCAGGGGACATGAGCAACATCAAGGGCCGCAAAAATTGCGCTCGTCGGCCTGCACCGTCCACATGATCATCGGTGACGGGGATGATGCTTCCATCAACAGTGTGAATTTCACCACAACCCACGAGCTCTAACGGTCGATCTACCCACAAACGGTATGATGAACTCAAAGAAAGTATCATCTTCGATAAGTCAGATACCAACTGTTTGTTCCCTCACTATGAAGCTCTCATCGTCACTTTATGAATTTTAGGTACCAACATAAGACGGATTATGGTAGACGATGGGAGCGGCGCGTGTATTATCCATCCTCGAATACTCGCACAAATGGAACTCGAGGATAAGATAATGCCACATTGCATCACACTAACAGGCTTTAACAATGCAGTTGAGCGAACATCCGGTGAGATCAGACTCCCCGTCCTAGCTGGTGGCGTCACTTTGGAGACCACATTCCACATCATGGACCAGGACACGGCATACAACACCATAATAGGGCGACCATGGATACACACCATGAGATATATCCCCTCCAGTACACGAGGGGAGCAACGCATGTCCCAGGAATGCTACTGTATCGCCCTAGACTGTACGGTCACCCAACAAACAAAGGGTAAAGAAAAAGAGGCATAGAAATCAACAGGGTCGAGGTCGGTATGCGATGACAGCGAGGACGTCATCAGAGACCCCGATATGGTCGAGGCCACAAGATCGACCATAGAGGACCTCGGCCAAGTTCAATTAGACAGCAACGGCCACAACAAGAAAGCTTACATTGACTGCAAACTTCAGGAACCGGGTAAGTTTCATGAGTTTTTAACTGCTGACGCGAACTTGTTTGCTTTTAGCCATGCAGATATGCCATGTATCCCGAAGGAGATCGCCACGCAAAAATTGAACGTCGATCCACTCTACCCCTGGTGAGGCAGGTTAGGCGTAAGTTCAATTCCACAATTAATGATGCAGTATGCAAGAAGTGTAAATTGTTGGAAAATGGCTCCGCCAGGGAGTCAAAGTACCCCCAATGGGTCGCCAATGTAGTCATGGTGAAAAAGAAGAATGGTAAGTAGCGTATGTGCGTAGATTTCACTGACCTGAACAAAGCTTGCCCTAAGGATTCATTTCCATTACCTCACATCGACCAAATCATCGAAGCAACGGCGGGGCACGAGCTACTAAGTTTCTTGGATGCCTACTCGGGCTATAATCAGATCTTAATAGAGGAAGAGGACCAGGAAAAAACCACCTTCATCACTCACCAGGGGACGTACCGCTACAGGATCATGCCCTTCGGACTGAAAAATGCGAGGGCAACTTACCGAAGTTTGGTGACGATGATGTTCAAAGACCAACTCGGTAAAATGGCGGAAGTCTATATCGATGACATGCTGGTCAAATCCTAAAAGAAAGAAGATCACATCGGCCACCTCAGAGAAGCCTTGGGCATACTCAGGCGATACGACATGAAATTGAACCCCGAAAAATGTGCATTTGGCGTGGCCTCAAGAAAATTCTTGGGTTTCGTAGTATCGCAGTGAGGTATCGAGGTCAATCCCGACCAAATCAAGGCCATCAAAGGGATACCAGAGCACTTGACCACCAAAAAATAGGTCCAGAGGTTGACCGACCCTATCGCCGCCCTTTCGAGGTTTATTTCACGATCCTCCGATAGGTGCCAAAAGTTCTTTGGCATACTCAAAAAGGAGAATGGCCTCTAATGGACCCCTAGCTTTAAAGGATTTAAAGGTGTACTTGTCCTCGCCACCATTGCTTCCAAAACCAAAACCGGGCCAGCCCTCCTCATCTATCTCACCGTGTCTGAAGTAGTTGTGAGCGCAGTCCTGGTCCAAGAAAATAAAGGTACGCACACTCCCATCTATTACATTAGCAAAACAATAGCAGACTCCGAGACGAGATACCCCCATCTTGAAAAACTGGCTCTGGACTTAGTCGTAGCTTCACAAAAGCTCAGACAACATTTCCAATGCCACCCCATCTCGGCCATCACAACTTTCCTTTTAAGAAGCATTTTGCATAAACCCGAGCTATCGGGAAGGTTGGCCAAATGAGCCATCAAACTGAGGGAGTATGATATTACATATCGTCCGGGAATGGCGATAAATTCACAGGTCCTCGCATACTTCATCGCCGATTTTAGTGCAAAAATAATGCCCGAAGTCGAAAAAGAAGTCGTCTACACTTCTCCCCAAACACAAGACCTATGGGTCCTGTACACCGATGGTGCGTCTAACGCGTCAGGATCTGCGTTGGGACTCGTACTCGAAGTCCCAACAGGCGAAGTGATTCGCCAGTCCATAATATGTCGGACATGACTAACAACAGGGCCGAGTATGAGGCCGTAATTGCAGGACTGAGACTAGCACTCGAATACGGGGCGAGGTAGCTAAGACTATGCTGCAATTCTCAACTCATGGTCAACAAGGTCACAAGGACTTTCCAAATCAAGGAGAAAAGGTTACCAAAGTACCAGACCAAAATCTGCAAGCTACTACCCGAGTTTGACGAATGTCAACTCGACAAGATCCCCCGAGCATAGAACACCGAGGCGGACGGCCTCGCCAAATTAGTCGCAGCCACCAAAAATATTACTACTTGAGAAATAAATGTGCTCCACCTCCTCAACTCGTTGATAGATCAAATCGAGGTAAGAACCAAAAACCTGATTTCGGAGTGGCGCAGCCGTATTATTACATATTTGCAGGTTGGCATACTCCCCAATGATAAAAAAAGAGGCCGAGAAGCTGCGAATGCAATCAGCCAGATACAGCATCATTCACAACGACCTGTACAAGAGGACATATGGCAACCCTCTAGCGAAATGCTTAGGCCCAAATCAGACGTGACGCATCCTTGAAGAAGTACACGAAGGCCACTGTGGAGCTCACTCCGGCAATAGAGCTTTAATCAGATGCCTCATATGGGCAGGGTATTACTGGCCCACCATGAAAAAAAAGGTCGCGGATTTCGTGAAAAAACGCAAGCAATGCCAGAAGTACGCTCCAATGATCCACCAAGAAGGCAAAAACCTACACTCAGTAACTTCCCCTTGGTCATTCATCAAATGGGGAATGGACATTGTGGGACCCCTCCCGGTAGGACGAGGTAACGTACGATTTCTTTTGGTTTTAACTGACAATTTCTCTAAATGGGTAGAAGTAGGAGCGTTCGCCTAAATATACAAATAGGAAGTTATCGCCTTCATATGGAAAAATATCATATGCCATTTCGACCTCCCCAAAGAGATCAGTTGCGACAACGGACACTTGTTTGCAGGAAAAAAGGTCGCTGGAATTTTTGAAAAATGGCATATGAAAAGAATACTCTAAACGCCATACCACCCCACAGGCAACAGGCAAGCGGAGTCCTCCAATAAGTCGATACTGAACATTGTTAAGAAGAAACTTGAAAAAGCCAAAGGATTGTGGCTGGAAATATTACCAGAAGTACTCTGGGCCTACTGAACAATGCCCAAGACGAGTACAGGAGAGACGCCGCACTCATTAGTCTATGGGACTGATGCAGTAATACCAGTCGAGGTCGGGGAGCCCAGCCTAAGATACTCCCACGAAATCAAACCCCAGAACGATGATAGCAGAATGCAGGAGCTCGACGAATTCGAGGAACGAAAGGGTATGGCCTACGTAAGAATAGCCGCCCAAAAGCAACAAGTAGAACGTTATTACAACAAAAAGGTAAAAATCAGGCCGCTCAAAGTCGGGGACTTCCTGCTTAAAGCCAAAACACAAGCCAGCAAAGACCCGCGAGAAGGCAAACAAGGAACAAACTGGGATGGCCTCTTCAAAATCACGGCAACAGCAAACAAATGGTCATTCCAACTAGAAACAATGGAAGGAAAGAGACTACCAAACAACTGGAATCTTACACACCTCAAGTACTTCAACTTTTAAAAGGTGGTGTCCCCAAAGTAGTACTCTCTTTCCCTCACTTGAGTTTTGTCAGAATTGGGTTTTCTCGAGGAGGTTTTTAACGAGGCGATGAAGGGGACACGTCAAGATTGAAGTTCACACAGACGAAGGCACTGGAAGACTAGTTCATTGCTCAACCTCTCAATACTTCTCCAGGTCGACCAATGAAGGGACTAGATAGACTAGGACTGAAATGCAAGCCAGCGCCCTAAAATTATGTAAATCTCTCCAAGTATATGAACAAAGCACAAATACATGAATTTTAGTTATGTTCTCTCCAAGAAGATTACATTCAACCTTGTCGAATTAATGCCACATCAGCCCTCGGCCATAACTTAGCACATGTATATTCGACCTCATTCAAATTGATGCCTAAATCGACCCTCGGCCATAACTAAGCTTAGGTTACATTTTCCCTTGTTCGAATTGACGCCTAAATCGGCCCTCGGCCATAACTAAGCACAGGTTACATTTAACCTCGTTCGAATTAATGTCTAATCAGCTCTTGACCATAACTAAGCACAGGTTACATGCCCACATCGGTCCACGCGTCCTCTTCGATCTGGTCCACGCCCGCATCCTCCTCCTCGTCACCGGCCTCTGGTGTAGCAGGATCGTAGCCACATGCAATCCAAACTTCACGTGTCTTAACACAATCATCCTCGAGGACGGCTCCCGGATCGGTTCCTGCCTTTATCAAATCTCTGAATATGTCCGGTTGGGCCTCGACATGAAACCACACCTCGTATAAATCTCGTGGAACATCAGGGAAGTTAGAAATATGAGAAGAGGATGGTCAAGCCATTAATTGTGCCTTCTCGGCATCCAGAGCGGCGTCCCGGTCACAAAGGCTAGAAGCCTCTTTATCCAATTCTCCAATCTGTTCATCAAGTCATTTTTCTCTAAGTCTGGCGTCTCCAAGGCATTTTCTCGCTCGGCCCGGATAACACGGATGACGATCTCCAAAGCCTCCATCTTCCTCATAGCCCTCGACCAGGCTAACTTCGCCTTCTCGAGATCCACTGCCTTCTCTACGACCTCGCCCCTTAAAGCTACAGCTTTGAATTCACACTCTATAGCATGGGGCGCAACGAGAGAACCTGGGCTTGGAGATCGCCGCACTGGGCTTCAACCCCTCTACTAACCTCCAGATCCTACTCTTTCTCCATTATCACCCCCTCAAGAACACTGCATTTTTCGATGACCTTCACCAACTCATCATCTTTTTCCTTCAGCTCGTCTCTGAGAGCTCGGAAGTTTCCCCCTTCACCGAACCGCCTAAAGATCTCACGATGCTCGCGGTATTTTCTCTCCATATTCAGAAAAATAGCTTTACGCCCTCCTCTCTTCGGGCACTTTCAATCCACAAAATCACAATCTGAAAGAAAGAGAAAAAGAAAACTAAGAGTAAGAATGAAACAAACTTTGAACTCGACAAACAATAATGAGAGGGATCAAAAAGCTTACCCTAAGAGCGAGGACGGCTATGCTCCTAGATAAGGTAACATCCTTTATCTTTTCGAGGGTTTTACCCTCCACGTCGGAACAAAGGGGACCAAGAGAAGGGACTACATCCTCCGTATCAACCAACAAATCTCGATCCATGGGGATCGTAATAGTCTGTGTGGACCCCTCCAACCGTACTTCTAGTCGGGTAAAACCATCCCTCATCATCCGTACCTCGTATGCATCCACATCAGAGCCCGTCTCATAACCATCCTCAGCCACGCACTTTCCTTTTACGTCGATCATCGAAGAAGGATCCTCGGGCAGTCGCGAGGCTGATGGCTCATCCCGCCGCACATTATGAGTGACTCTTGTCGATGACCCTTCAACTTCCATCATGATTTCGGGAAGAGATATATCATTTGCGACTCCAGTCGATGGCGAAACCACGGGCAATAACTCGGCGTCATCTTCAAGCCCTATGGCTGCCGTTCTCGCATGACAAAATCACCTGTCGTTGAACCCACCGCTCGGACAACCCCTTCATCGACGTCCATCGATATCCTCTTGCGAGGAATCAAACTACCATCACTCGGTGATGATTCTTCCTCCTCATCCTCGTCTACCAGATGAAGCAAAGGAGAAGTCGGAAGCTCCGTTGTCGATATACCCGTGGGCGCAGAAGAAGACGTTATGGAAGCAGCACTAGGTATGTTCGACGAGCGAGTAGGCATGGCCGCAGCAGAAGAACGAACATAGGAAGATGACCGGGCAGGCCTAGCCGTGGTCACCACAGGAACAGACTCCAAAGATGAAGTGTCTTTCCTCTTGTGGAACGCAAGAGGAGGGGCCCTCGGCGACCTCGAAGACCCTCGAACTGAAAAAGAACCAACTGTTTTCACCACCAATAATGAACCATAGTGTGCAAACAACCATTTGGTCAAAAGAGAGATAAAAATAATAGACGAACTCACCGGCCAAGGAAGAAACAGGCCCGAAACTTTTGAGAAAGCCCGGCCACTCACGAATCTCCACCGTGTGAGGCAGAATCCGGCCAACCCAGTCGAAAATGTCCCCGACCAAAAGATGAGGCGCGGCTTTGGCTGAACAAGGAAGAGATAATGTTAGAACCTACTACCAGAAACAAACAAATGAAGTAAATTTTCATAAAAGACGAGTACTTACTCGCGCAATTCCAAGTCTCGGGAAAGTCGCCTGAGTTGGCTACCACATCCCCAGTTCTGACGAAGAAGTGGTTGCTAGAACTTACGATTCGCTTTATTGTACATCTTCACCACCAAGCATTTACTTCCTCGGTGGCGAAGATGCGACATCGTCCACCTATAAAATCTAGGGGAAAAGAGATGCATCAGATGGCAGAGTGTGACATCGACTCCGGCCAGCTCGGAAAATTTGGAGAGCATCTTGATAAGCTTATAAATGTACAGAGAGAGTTGGGTGAGGCAGATAATAATAGTGGCAAAACTCCTCCGCCAACAGGAGAAGGGGGAGGGTATAGCCGACCTAGAAAGGATACGCGTAAAATGCACAATATCCAGGGCGGTGGATTTGTACCATGCCGCGCCCTACTGGGATCATATAGATGTGGGAAAAGATGTCGAATTTTGCCCTAAGCTCAGATCGGCCTCTGCCATCGCCGATTCTGATATTTCAGGTTCACCTTCGAGCGCCTTCAAAAAATCGGACCTAATTTTCTCACTACGGGGATTATTTCCTCCACCGTAGGAAAGTTTTCTTCTTCTATGGAGACAGAAACCCTATCAACGTGAGGGGGTATAAGCACCGCCAAAGGGGTCAGTTTCCATACCAGAGACAGCAGATGCCTTGGTCATGTTGATTAAGAGAAGAGTTTCGAGCAAGGAAATGTTAGAAGCAGCGAGAATCACTAAGACCAGTGAGAGATTTCAAGCAATGAAAGAAGAAGAAGATGCAAAATTTTCGGATACAAAAGGTTTCATAAATATTGGAACATTTCCCACACACCCCTATTTATAAATATTCAGGCATCGAAACCAAGGAATGAATCCATCATCACCTGGCCTTGTAACCAAAGCGGCAGATCCAATCCCAACACGCGTGCGAAATGACATATTGGGAAACCGCATCATAATGACGTTTGTTGACATGACATCATCCTGATTCGTGTGACATACGATTAGAACTTGTGGATCAAAAAGGGACATGCTGGCTACTCGCCCCAATAATCACAACTCGTTCATATCATCTAAATACTTCGGTCACGTTACATAATATCTGCTCATCGAGCTCGCATGAGGTCGGCCTCAATAAGCAGAGGGACTAACTATATAGGCCAAAATTTGCCCTAAAATATTTAGGGTAATGCATCATTAAGGAAAGAATTAGTCGAGTCGGCCAGGGGATAGTGAGGTTCATGGAAAAGAAGGCAGTAATGGCCGAGGTCGAGCATCATTGGTAGGACAATAACGACTAGTTTTCGAAATAGGATATTAAAGAGAATATTCTAGTGAATATTCACTGCTCTTGTACTATTAGGGTTTGCAAGGGATATGTATCAAATATATAAGGTAAAAAGAGAAGGAATAGGGGCATGTAATATTCATTTGATAAGAACACTTTTCAGAAGAAGATTCTCACTCTCTTGTAAAAAAACAAAAATTACCTTTATATCAAGATTCTTGCTCATATTATTCCACACCTTTCCAGATCCGAGGATTGTTCAAGTAAACCTTGGATCTATATGTCACTCATCATTGTCATGAGAAACGTTCATCCAATCCATCCATTATTGGATGAATCGTTCCTCCTATTTACTTAAATGTCATTTATTGCTATTTATTGCTAGTTACACCTCCATTATTGCTCACATTTTAAGAATATTTTGTACTTATTGTCATCAACCCATTACGGGAATTGTCCCCACCTCACACACGTTTTCAAGATTTTCATCTAGAGTTATTATCTTTAACTAGATTTAACCCACTATTACATGAATTTAATAGTTAGCTGAAAATTACACTTTTTGATCAAACAAATTCGTTCACTCAATTAATCAGCACGGGACACTTTAATATATCTGTTTAACCAAAGAATCAGATTCTTAGTCAGAGCTATTTTAAGAAGTAATCGGGCTACTGATAACCAAAGAGATTAGCTAATAATAGGTTTTAAACTTGTAAATAAGAAAGCAACAAGATAGCATAAAAGTAAGTATATTTCGGTAGTAATTCGAACGTGTCCATACAAGTGAGGTTTTACTTCCTTTTATAGGGAATTTCTTAATATAACATCTACTCTCCTTAATAATTGAGCATTAACGAATATTTATATCATTAATGTAACGTTACAATAGGTAATCATAACTGTTGCGTGAAGATTCTGTAACGTTTAGCTCATTGATTGAAGATCTATGAATCTTCCCTTTATTCTGCCCTGGTTCATTTTGACCGTGTCTCTCCAACTTCTCGATTAGACTGGAGGTTCCGCTTCTAATTATCTCGTGGGTGTTTATCCCGTACCTCTTTGCTCTGTACCTCTTTCCAAGCTTTCATCAAGTTGTCGCCCTTCCATTGTTCCACGTATACTGCTTTATCATCAAAGATATTACACGTGTAATGTCTATTTTTTACCAATACATATAGTCCCCCCCACTTACCATTTATTTATCAATTGAATATTTGGTAAGTGGATACACATTTATGGCGGGAATTTTTTGCCGCCATTCTACTCATGTCATTGCATCTGTCTCTGAACGTTGGGGTCGCTTGTCACTTCTATTAAATGAATGTGCCACGTGGTGATTCCAGATTGGTTCTGCAATTCATCAGCGCACTTTAGGCTTTTTGCGGCTACATCAGTCACGAAGTAACAGGTTTAATAATGACTTTTGCATTAGTATCTTTCCATTTTTTTACGGTTTCCTTCGTGTATAAATACCCATTTTTGCCTTCTATGAAAAACTTCTAACTTTATCTTGCTACTTGAAAGTCCTTCTTTTTGCAAATATGTCTTCTTTAAACCCAGACCCCAAAAATAATAATAGTTGATGAACTATCTCTTTCTTTTGCTCTGATCCGGAGTAGGAGGGGCGGTAGATTAAGGAGTTTGGGCTCAACACCTTCTAGAGGGTTTTCTTCTTCTCAACGTAACATTACTCCCCCACCAACTTCTAGGGTTATTGTTACTCCATCTTATTCTAGGGCTAAAGATTCTAGATCTTCTTCTAAAAGTAGAGAGTCCAGTGAACCGTTTCGCGAACCAAAGGTAGATGAGATTGTACCCGCTGAATTTTCTTTCGTAAATGACAGTGAAGCCATAAGAAACATCTTTCTTCTATGACGTCTCATGATCGCGCTGATCTTTACCCTACTCAAATTACTGAGGGTTTG
>ML327604.1:0-63418 GCA_005239505.1 Nicotiana paniculata
TCTATGTGACAGAGAGAGGGGGAGTGGGGGTGGGGGTGGGGGTGGGGGGTTGGTCTATTCTCTTCTTCCCAGTGGAGAGAGAGAGAGAGAGAGAGTTAATCAAAAGACAAGGAAAGCACAAATAAAGCCAAAATGTGTGTGTGTGTGAAAGTGAAAGTGAAAAATGCGGTGGGAGGAGAGAGAGAGAAAAAGGTTGATGCTTTATGGGAAAGGAAAAAAGTTAAAGGAAAAATCTGTAAACGAAAGAGAAAAGAAAAGAGTAGCTATAGGAAACATATAGAACGGGATCACTGCGCTTTTGTCTCTTTTATTATTCATTCATTTTACTTTTTATTATAAACTTTAAGCTTTTGAGTGATAAATTTGGTAGAATTTAATCCTTTACTAACAATATATTTATGGACTTTAATTAAAAGTTAAAGTATTACATTTCTCTTAACATAAATGATGAGCATTTTAAAAAATAAAATAAAATTTAGCCTATATATATATATATATAACATTATTATTATTATTATTATTATTATTATATTTTAACCCGAACCTGGCACCCAACTTAGCTCGAGTGATCTAGTCTGATGGATTAGAAATAAGGGAGTTTTATATCTTTACCCATAAAAATTAAATTAATTATCCTTATTTAGCTATTTATTTTTCTATCCATTAAACTAATTACTTTTCCAATCCATTGTAGCTTTTGTGGGTAGGTGGCTATTCTTTATACTTTTCTTTTTTCTTCTTTTTCCTTATTTTTTCTTTTTTACTCCTTTTTTTTAAACCATATTGTTCTTTATTTTATTATTTTCAAATAATCTGATTCATAGCAATTTTGGCTCCTTTCTTTTATTTTATTTTTTCGCCTTTTTTCTTTGCTTTGTTCATTTTCTTTATTTCTTCTTCCTTTTCTAAATTAATTTAGCTTTTTTTAAATTTTGTTTTCTACATGATCGAATGACATTCACTTTTGTGCTCCTTTTCTTTATCCATTTTTTATATAATAATAAAAGATAACTGATATTTAATATTTATTCACCTTCTTTAATAACTAATAGCATAATACACTATTTGTCTTTCTTTTTAATTTTTCTTCTTCTTTAAATCAATTATTAAAACAACTTATATATTATACATGTTTTCTCTTCTCTTTTTTTTTCTTTGCATTTTTTTTAAAAATATTGTAAATATTTCTAGCACATAGGATTCAAAATTATATATCATTCTAATACATTTGTTTATTAGTATAATAAGATAACATATTAGTATTTGATGTTATTGTAAAATAATTGTCACAATGGTATACCAAAACTGTATATACATATACCAAATAGCTATATTACTATTTTATGCCTTCCGACATCTACTTATACAGTGACTATTATTTTCTTGAAACTCCATCAAAAAATTCATTTAAGAAAAGATTTGCAAGGACATAGTTGAAAAATTAAAAGAAATTAAAAATGACTTATTTATTACAGTATACTGTTACATTATATTGTATAACAATATAATGTTGTATAACAATATAATGTTATTATAACCATGACTTTAGCTTTGAACAATAACACCTAGATGATTCAAAAAATAGCAGTCAAAGTATACTATTATGGTATATTGTATACTATTACAACATAATGTTGTAGTTTATTACATATTATTACAGTATACCATTGTAGTATATACAGTATATCATAAACCGCAGCGGCATTCTGTTAGGTAACTGTGTTTTTCTTCCATTATTACGTATATCATTGTAGTATATTGTATACTATAACAATATATTGTTACAGTATAGCTATATACTCCTACAACATATTGTATACCATAGCGGAATAATGTAGGGTAACTATGTTCTTCTTCAATTTTCATCTAAAAAATTCTATCTCGATCACCTCAAATCAGCTCCAAATGCGAACAAATTTTACTATAAACTTCCTGAAAGTATTATAAGTAATATTTTACAGCACCCACTTTGAATTAAACATCAAATCTTAAAAATAAAATTTCAAATTTAGGAGTTTCAAGCTCAACAACCGTGAGTCTTCAAAGACACACACATTTTTTGATCTGGAAAGCTTAATATATAACCACAACAACATGGGCTTTAAAATACAAATAAATACACACAAAAAAATATATGCTAATATAGAAAGAGGATTTTGAAGTGAAACTCATGTAAAATAATATGAAAACTTGTCTTTCAGAATTTATATAGAAAATTCTAAAAAAATATGGGGTAAATGCATGGGTTTATACTGAATTTTCATCATCCACTAAAAAGACCAAGCTATGGGTTTTTTTTAAATGGGAAAAGAACGTTTGGGATGTAGAACTCTGCTTGTTTAGAGAAATTGAAAAGGGAAATGGGATTGGGTAGGCGGGTAAATAGTTTAGACCGTGTAGGTAGGAAAAGTAAATTCTTTGGGCTTGGGTATTAAAGGGTAAATAGTTTTGGCTTAATGGGTCTAAAGTGAGATTTTCTCTAGAAATAACACCAGCTAACCACTCTAAAGGGATGTTATTTAGAAATTAGCCAGTGCGTCATGAGATTCAGTTTTTCAATTTATTTTTTTGGGATAAAAATATCCTGAATTGTTCTTAAGTTAAAATTTTTAGCTTAAAGTTTAGGACAAAATAATTACTGGCTAGTTGCCCCTCCGATGGCATGTCTAGTCTGATGACATGATCTAAAAAGCACTAATTCGATTCAAATGAACCTTATTAAATAAACTAAAACTAAACGACCATGATATTTCTCAAAATATAGAATTCTTGCTCAATAAACAGAATAATATCGCCATTTTTTTTTAAGAATTAAAACTTGTTGGTGGATCATCATTCTAAGATAAACATCTAACCTTGGCCCCCCATTTGATATTACTCGCTCAATTAGTAGGGCTAAACATAGGCTTCAACACTTGAGAGCTCTTGAGAATTGTTAACTTTGTTTCCAGAGCAGATTGTATGATGCTAACGAGCTTGAAGAATATATGTTATTCAACTTTTTTTTAGAGAAGTAGATAATATTAATAAAATATTTCGTGTTCTATTTCATTAATGATCATACTCAATGTCATCAACTCAACATAATTATGGCGTAAGATCATTATAGTTAATTCAAGAATATGTTCAAATTTAGAGTATTCGTCTGTTTGGTTCTTCGCAAATATTACAAACTACACGATGTACCACTACTAAGAAATTTTTAATTTGTTAGTCTCGAGACTCTACTCTTGAAATACACTATAATTGGCTTACAACAATACTAACAATAATAACCAAATTAATGTAATCTCATAAGTAGGGTTTGAAGAGGATAATATGTACTGACTTTAACTCTACCTTGAGAAGAAAAAAATACTATTTCTTATAGATTTTCGGCTCAAAAAAAGATGAAAAAAAAACGAGTAGCAACAAGCACTAATGTCAACAAGATAGCAAGAAAACTTAAACGAATGAAATAACATGTAGTAATATAAATCTAAAAATAAAAACGTACATGACTAACACTAATACTAATGGTATGAACAAGGAAAACACATTATCCACTAACTATTTACCTTAATTCTCGACCTCCGTATTCTCTGATCAAGAGTCAGAATTGGCTTAATCATCATAATCATTAGCTTTAGAGACTTAAAATACTCCTTAATATCGTTTTCTCTCAATGGTACTAATAATCTTTTTTTATTGAATCATTTCAAATTGATGAATCAAGAACGAGACAGAATGGTACACTTACCTAAAGAGGCCTTTAATTCTCCTTTTGTGAGATTGAATATAGAGACTTATGGCTTATATTGGATCGACCAACAAGCAATAATGCTGGATTAAGAGTAACATCATAGAAAAAATGCCTATCCGCTTCTTGTCCGTTACTATCATATGGACACTTCATACTAGGGTCTCTTTTTGAGAAAACCGAAAGATCATCGCGTACGATTTAGAACTAGATGAATAATGAATGGGGCGGCTCAACATAGTTGGTGGCCTAAAGTAAAATTTGGAGGAGATACCTTAATTTTTTAAAATTATTTTTAATATATTATATGAAGTTTATTTTCCTAACCTTTTCAGATTCAAGATTATTAGTAATTTTCTTATAATCGAGTTATTCTACTAATTCCTTTTAAACTGATAATATTTCTATTTCAACTCATTTAACTTCTCGTGAGACATTGTTGATCCTATACAAGATTTTATCAATTTTAATTTGAAATTTTTTTACTCCCCGAATATAATTGTTATAGTAATTTTATGTTAGAAGAAATATAGGCATTTGACAGAAAATCAAGTCTTGTTATCTTGTTAAGTATATCGAGTAAAATCATATTTTATACTTGTAATATTTCCTTTAATGCTATATAATTTGAAAAATAAGTCTAAACTATTGTATACGGTAAAAATCGAGGATACCCAATTTTACGGGCTCGAGGGTATGCCTCGAAAGTGAGCCTGTATCGAAGCGAGCTCGGGCTCAAGGGACGTGAAGACTGAGGGATCGAGATTAGGATAAATCGACATCGCAGTAACAGAATCACGAGATACCCACAATCGATCATCAATCTCGGCGAAGATCTCGGAACCAACAGAACCATTAACATTTATTGATATCAATCATGTATTTTTACTTCCCAAATTAGAGTCATACCTTATTTAGGATTCCTCTACTATATAAAGAGGAACTTTTTCACTTGTACGCATCATTATCATCATACACGAGTCATCACTTACGCTACTACTGAGAAATACAAACACTTTGCTCTTTTACTTACTCTTAATTCTTTGATGTTATTACAGTCAATTCTGTTCATATTGTTCGTGTTACTCTTGTTGTTCTTACTGTTCTTGGCACTCGATCTCGAGCCTAATCCAGATCGGGTCGATAACTTGTAATTATACCGATTTGATCAATTTTAATTGTTTAATTCTTTTATTTATTTAGCTATTTATCAATTGGCATTGAATTAGATCACATGTCCTTATAACCACATTACAAGTTTAATTATTACTCGTATTTCGAATAAACAGTTTGGCGCCCACCGTGGGTCTAAGGATAATAGTGATCGTCCAGTTCTAGTTCTGACTTAACACACTATTTTATGCTTGTTTCTTGTCAAGAATTTTATTTTCAGGATAAATCATGTCAAACTCACAATACACAGCTACTCATGGTGACAACGGTCTCGGACTCCATGGAGAGAACGAGAATAAAGCTGACCTCGGAGGAGCACCACCCGTCAACCTGGTCGATGTCGGTTTGCATATTGCTCTGAATGCGGACTTAGGCAGGGACCCCGATGGAAGCGTACGCAGAGAGGGTCGAACTGACCGTCGAGGTACTCAGGGCAGAGGAGATAAAGGTGTCAGTCTCCAAGTTATATTTGAAATGCTGCAAGCCCAACAGAACGCCATTGCTCAGTTGCAAAATCAGCACATGGCACTGAATAGGGTCGAACAAGAGGCTACTCGCCGTACCGAGCCAGTGCCTGAAAGATCAGGTGAAAATACTTCGACAACTGAACCTGCTATAATGAGAATGCTCAGGGATCTTACTAAGAGAATAGAGTTAGGAGAAAAGAAAATCGAGGCTAACGACAAGAAAGTGAAAACCTATAATTCTCGAGTCGATCAGATTCCGGGGGCACCACCGATCTTAAAAGGAATGGACTCCAAAAAGTTTGTGCAAAAACCATTCCCTCCACGTGCGGCTACGAAGCCCATACCAAAGAAGTTCAAGATGCCCGATATACCTAAATACAACGGGACCTCAGACCCCAATGAGCACGTTACCTCTTATACATGTGCCATAAAAGAAAATGATTTGGAAGACGATGAAATCGAGTTAGTATTGCTAAAGAAATTCAGAGAGACCCTGTCGAAGGGAGCTATGATTTGGTACCACAACTTGCCACCAAACTCCATTGATTCGTTCGCCATGTTGGCAGATTCATTTATAAAGGCACACGATGGCGCTATAAAGGTTGCAACAAGAAAATCAGACCTCTTCAAGGTGAAGCAGATGGATAACGAGATGCTAAGAGAGTTTGTATCTCGATTCCAAATGGAACGTATGGAGTTACAACCGGTTATCAACAATTGGGTTGTTCAAGATTTCAGCCGGGGATTAAACGAGCGGAGTTTGATCGCATCGCGCCGGTTGAAGCAGAACTTAATAGAGTACCCGGTTGTGACTTGGGCAGATGTTCACAACCGATATCAGTCGAAGATTAGGGTCGAGGTCGACCAACTGGGATCCCCCTCGGGCTCAGTGCATCCTAACCGGTAGATAGGTAAGAACCAAAGAGATGTTGATAGAGAATCGAGGTCGAATAAAGATCGGTATCAGCCATATGCTTCAGATAGAAGGAATAACCATCCGGGACGTAATTCCGCTTAGAACAATTGGAGGGGTGACCAAGGACAAAATTCTCGGGGACTCATGAGCAAAACTGGATTCGACAAATATGCAGATCCCACAAAAGCACCCCGATTATCTGAGTACAATTTCAGTATCGACGCCTCGGGTATCGTATCGACCATCGGGAGGATCAAAGACACTAGGTGGACCAGACCTATACAAATCGATTCCTCTCAAATGAATCCAAACTTGATGTGTAAATACCATGGCACACATGGCCATAAGACCGAAAACTGCAGACAATTGAGAGAGGAAGTAGCTCAATTGTTCAACAAGGGTCACCTTCGAGCATTCCTCAGTGATAAATCCAAAAATCACTTCAGGTAAAGAGACACCAACAGAAAGAACGATCAAGAAGAACCTCAGCATGTTATCACATGATCGTCGGTGGGGTCGACATCCCACAAGAACCTATATTCAAACGCACCAAAGTGTCGATCACGAGGGAGAAACGGACTCGAGACTATGTTCCCGAAGGCACTCTCCCGTTCAATGATGAAGAAGCAGAAGGCATCTCATAGCCGCACAACAACGCCTTGGTAATTTCTATTTTGCTAAATAAAATTCAAGTTAAATGTGTTCTCGTGGATCCAGGTAGCTCGAAAAACATAATTAGATTGAGGGTCGTAGAGAAGCTCGGCCTGCTAGACCAGATTGTACCTGCATCACGAGTCTTAAATGGCTTCAACATGGCCAGCGAAACAGCAAAAGGGGAGATAATCCTACCAGTAAACATGGCCGGGACCATCCAAGACATAAAATTTCATGTCATCGAAGGCGACATGAGATACAATGCACTGCTCGGAAGGCCGTGGATCCATAACATGAGGGCAGTACCATAGACCCTTCACCAAATGTTGTAGTTCCTAACAGTGGATGGTGTGAAAATAATTTATGGGGAACAACACGCTGCGAAGGAAATGTTTGCAGTTGATGAGATGACGCTGATATTAACACCGTCGACCTCAGAAAAGTCGAGCATCAAAGATAAGCAAGTGGCCAAATAGCAATCACCGTCCTCAGCCTCGACTGAATCAGATAAACATGTAATCGAAGAAGAATAGGATTTTTTCACTCCTCGAACTTTTGTCGTTCTTGAAGAATTGGATTCAACCAAATCAACGGTCGAGGAGCTGGAACAGGTGATACTTATCGAGTATCTACCCGAACGTAAGGTATACCTGGGAACGAGATTGACCCCGAACTCAGGAAAAAACTCATTCAATTTCTTATTTATAACATGGATTGCTTTGCATGGTCCCATTTAGACATGGCAGGAATCCCACTCGAGATAACAACTCATCGGTTGAGCCTGGATCCCAAGTTCAGACCGATAAAGCAAAAGAGAAGGCCCCAGTCTGAGGTGAAGCACGCCTTCATAAAGGAGGAGGTAACCAAACTTCTTAAAATAGGGTCCATTCGGGAAGTAAAATATCCCGAGTGGTTAGCCAATGTAGTCGTAGTCCCCAAAAAGGGGAAAAAATTAGATTGTGTGTAGATTATAAGGACTTGAATAAATCATGTCTGACAGATTCTTTTCCTTTGCCTAACATCGATCGAATAAGCGATGCCACGGTTGGCCACGAGATACTTACTTTTCACGACACCTATTCTGGATACAACCTAATCCAGATGGACCCAGAAGACCAGGAAAAAACTTCTTTTATCACTAAGTATGGAACTTACTACTATAATGTAATGCCCTTCGGGCTACAAAATGCGGGGGCTACATATCAACGCCTAGTTAACAAGATGTTCAAAGAACATATAGGAAAATCAATAAAAGTTTACATTGACGATATGTTAGTTAAGTCCCTGCGCGCAGAGGACCATTTGACTCATTTGCAGGAAACATTCGAAATCTTGAGGAAATATAACATGAAGCTTAACCCCGAAAAGTGTGCTTTCGGGGTTAGCTCGGGCAAATTCCTCGGCTTTATGGTGTCAAATCGGGGAATCAAGATCAATCTCAATAAGATTAAGGCCATCAAGGACATCACCATCATGGACAGCGTGAAAGCCATTCAGAGACTAACTGTACGGATAACTGCCTTAGGCCAGTTCATTTCGAGGTCATCAGATCGGAGCCACATGTTCTTTTCCTTACTCAAAAAGAAAAATGATTTTACATAGACCCTGGAATTTCATCAAGCATGGGAGGAATTGAAACGATACCTATCGAGCCCACATTTGCTTCACACCCTAAATGAAGATGAGAAGCTATACCTATATCTGGCAGTGTCCGAGATAACGGTAAGTGGAGTATTAGTTCGAGAAGAACAAGGTACGCATGTTCAAGTTTATTACGTGAGTCAAACCTTAGGAGATACTGAAACTAGGTATCCACACTTCGAAAAATTGGAACTCGCATTGATAAGCGCATCTAGAAAACTAAAGCCGTATTTTCAGTGTCATCTTATATGTGTTATCACCACCTATCCCTTCGAAATGTACTATACAAGCCCGAGTTATTGAGCCGATTGGTCAAATGGGCCGTCAAACTTGGCGGGTATGATATTGAATATCAACCCCGAACGAACCATCAAGTCTCAAATATTAGCATACTTCGGGGCAGACTTTTCGCCAAACCTCGTACCTAAATTAGAAAAGGAACTTCTGCTAAAATCGGGTACCTCATCGGGGGTATGGACCCTTTTCATGGATGGAGCCTCGAACGTGAAAGGGTCCGGGCTTGGTATTATTGTGAAACCGCCCACGGGCAACGTTATTAGACAATCAATTAAGACTTCCAAACTGACTAACAACGAGGCCGGATATGAGGCTATGATTGCAGGTCTTGCACTAGCTAAGATCTTAGGAGCGGAAGTCATCAAAGATAAATGTGATTCCCTACTGGTAGTTAACCAAATGAACGGAACCTTCAAAGTTCGAGAGGACATGATGCAAAGGTACTTAGAAAAATTATAGGTCACCTTACACCGCTTCAAAGGATGGACCCTGCAGCATGTACCTCGAGAACAAAATACTAAGGTCGATGCACTTGCCAACTTGGGATCGTCGGCCGATGAAGACGAAATTAGCTCGGGGACTGTCGTCCAACTCTCGAGGTCTGTAATCGAGGAAGGGAACGCCGAGATTAATTCCACAAGCTTAAACTGGGATTGGAGAAACAAATACATCGAATATTTGAAGAACGAGAGGTTGCCATCGGGTCCCAAGGAATCAAGAACCTTACGGACCAAAGCCACTTGATTCACATTAGACGAAGACGGAATGCTATTTAGGAGAACATTTGATAGTCACTAGTTCGAAAGGTCATCGGAGAAGGATACTATTGGGACATCATGGAGAAAGATTCTAAGGAGTTCGTTCGAAGATGCGACAAATGTCAAAGGTTTGCATCAATGATTCACCATCCCGGTGAACAACTTCACTCGGTCCTATACCACAGTCATTCATGAAATGGGGAATGGACATCATCGGTCCTCTGCCATCGACCCTAGGTAAAGCTAAATTCATATTGTTTATGACTGACTATTTACTAAATGGGTTGAAGCACAGGCCTTCGAGAAAGTTAGAGAAAAGGAAGTGATCGACTTCATATGGGATCACATTGCATGTCGATTCGGGATGCCTGCGGAAATAGTGTGTGATAATGGAAAAAAATTCAATCGGTATTAAAGTAATGAAATTCCTCGAGGATCAGAAAAATAAAGAGGATAATATTGACGCCATATCACCCTAGTGTAAACGGATAGGCCGAATCAATGAATAAAACTATCATCCAAAACTTGAAAAAAAGGCTAAACGAAACCAAAGGGAAGTGGAGAGAAAAATTACCTAAGGTTCTATGGGCGTATCAGACGACGTCAATGCCCACTACCGGAGCAACCCCATTTTCTTTAGTATATGGCTCTGAAGCCTTAGTACCTGTCTAAGTCTGGGAGCCCAGCGCCAGGTTTCGACATGCAAAGGAACAATCCAACCACGAGGCAATGAATACCAGCCTCTAGTTGTTATATGAAATACGAGAAACAATTGTAAGGCCCCGAAAACTTTTGCTAAGCAATATTGGAATTCGGGATGCTAGGTAGACTAATTATAATATTTTATGTGCTATAAATATGCTGTAAATGAATTGGATGTAGTGAATAAGTGTATGACTCATATAATAAGTAATGTGAGGTCAGAGGAGAAGCCTAAGTCTAAGCCAAATGGGAAAATTTCATAATAGACTAAAATTCCAAAGGTACTTGCACTAGTCCACAATTTGAACGAGAATATATAAATATATAAAAGGTATTATATGATTAGTAACCTATAAAATGAAATTTCATCGAGTCTAGTTTCCAACGCTTCAAATCGTTCGTCATTTGGACATTCCTACACAAAGTTATGATCAAATTACCAAAGGCTGGAAAAATGCGATCCTGTGTCGAATCTGCGATCGCATTTCTGTCGCATTTTTGACTCTGCGATCGCAGATCTGTCGCGGAGTGGGCCAGTGTTGCGCAGTTTGGGCACCTATTTTGTGATGCATTCTGCAGCCCACATTCTTGATTTTCGGACCATTCTGCGATCGTAGACCCTGTACCGAAGGCTTATTTTTTCTATTTTTATAACTCGACCCCATTTTCATAAATAGGTTTAGGGGCTTCATTTGGGGTCATTTTGTACTGATTTTAGAGAGAGATGAGAGCATATAGAGAGATAAAGAAGGGGTCTAACTTCATAATCACCCAAATCTTGCTCAAGCCTTCAAGAATCAAGGAAGATAACCTTAGATTGTCCTACATCCGGGTAAGTCCTACTCCCAAAAATTTCATGCAAGAGGTTAGGGGTTCAAATATGTTGTGAGGGTTAGAAATAGGCTATGCATGTGGGACTAAGTTGTAGTATGTGATATTAAAGAACCAATTTGGGTAGTTCATGATAAAATTTGGGTGAGGGAAGAAGAAATTACCATTTTTTAAACCTTGTAGTCTACTTCACATGTTAGGTGTTTGATGAAATTCCTAAGAGAGTTTCACCATGGGTAATCTTTCTAATTATTAATCGATTTCCGTTATCTCCTTATAGATTGTTATTGCTAGAGGTGTTGGTGTATTGTATAAACTTAAGGAAAAACTCTTTAAGATATGTATGGCTAACTTTAATCTTTGTAGAGTCACCTTGTTGGTGTCCAAATATTCGATATGAGTTTCTTGTTGAGTATATGTGAATTGATTTCCCGGTTTTGTTGAGGTGTGAGATTACACTATCTGATTTGTCTTAGTCGATTATCGTGATAATTGAGATTGTGAAAGGTGACTTCTATGTAATTACTTTAACACGTGCAATGTTCGTTAAATGCTTGAGTATGTTAGTATGAAAGAATGATGACAAACCCAAATGTGTAAATGTATCTAAGTGATAAGGTCTATGTAACAAGTGAAGAAGGGGAATTGTGAATTGATCTAATTAAACTAAACGACCATGGAAATATCGTATATGACTCATTGTCGGCAAGGTTTATTGTGGCTTAAATTCATATGGATTGTTGGTTGTAATGAATTTATATTCTTGTTGATGAATACCTTTGTGGTTGAATTAATGGATGATAAAGACTATTGTGAGCACATGATTGTTTGGGTGTTACGAAATTATACTCTTGATGATATGAAGCCTTGTGATTGAATTGTTGGTTAATGTTGCTATTAGTTACATTGTTGAACGTATCAAAGTGCTAAAGGTTGTGTAGCAAATGATGAAAGTAAATATGGACTGATTTTATTGAGTTAAATGATTGTGGCAACACCATATATGAATTACTGATTGGCAAGGATCATTGTGCCTTTATTTCACATAGTTATTGGTTGATATGAACTTATGTTCTTCATGATGAAGATCCTTGTGATTTAATTGTTGGTGGTTGTTGCTGTGAAATGTGATTGTACGGTGGGATCGGGTTGCACGCCGCAACACGAAGTAATAAGGGTGGAGAGGTAATAAGGGTGAAATGTAATATTGTACGGTGGGATCGGGTTGCACGCCGCAACACGAAGTAATAAGGGTGGAGAGGTAATAAGGGTGAAATGTAATATTGTACGGTGGGATCGGGTTGCACGCCGCAACACGAAGTAATAAGGGTGGAGAGCTAACAAGGGTGGAGTGTAAAATGTAAGGTGGGATCAGGTTTCACGCTGCAAAAAGAAATGTAAGGTGGGATCGGGTTTCACGCCGCAACAAGAAATGTAAGGTGGGATCGGGTTGCACGCCGCAACAGAATGTAATAAAACTGAAATGTGATTGTGTTGAAATTAGAATCTGTAAGGCTCTCAATTGTACTTGTTGCTATATCATTGTGCACTACATTTTGGTTCCTTTAACTGCTTTCTATCTATACATCTCTTGATTTTACTTTGAGTAAAGTTTGTTCATACATACTAGTACTATTCAATGGTACTAACGCCCCTTTTTCCAGGGGCGCTACATCTTTTATATGGATGTAGGTGGTTCCATAGCAGGTAGCTCTGATCGCTGATAGTGGTGCCTTCCCTTCATCTCTTCAGCAGTCTTGGTGAGCTCCAGTTCCTCTAGGGGCCGTGTGTAGTACATGTTGTCTTAGTTTGTTTATGTCGTTTCTTTTGAGGTATAGCCGGGGCCTTGTTACCGGCAAGTCTATGTATTCTTGTCCGTACTCTTAGAGGCTCCGTAGACACTATGTGAGTGGTAAATATATTTTGGGTAGTTGTTGTACTTACTCGTAATCGTGGCCCCGTATCGGGAATGTTGTATTTAGTATGTATATTTTGGTAAGATCTAATGTTAAAATGTTAAAAGAGGAAAAATGGACTTTATGTTGTGAATCCACATTTTTTATTTTCTCTTGCTATTTCAAATGAATAATGTATGCTATAAACTCGGGGAAACGTGTTTGTTAGGAAAGGAAAATCAGGTTCGCTTGACCGGGTTCATTCGGTTAGGCGCCGGTCTCGTCCCTCGGTTTTAGGGCGTGACAAACTTGGTATCAGAGCCTAAAGTTTTAAAGTGTCCTAGGATGTCTCGGAGCCGTGTCTAGTAGAGCCCTTCTTATCAGTGTGTTGTCGACCACATCTATAATTAGGGGGCTACATGGACATTTAGAAATTTCACCCTTCTTTGATACTCCAATCGTTCGACAGAGCTCAAGTTAGGGAGTTAGTTTTCTCTCCAAGTCTTACTCTCAAAAGAAGTAATCGTGATACCATAATCTGCGTGTTTGAAGCCGTGAAGTGGGATTGATCCCACCATTGAGTCCGAAGGGATTTCCCAAGGGCTTGTTAGGAGAATGTATTGAGTTGTGGAGGGGTTGGTAGACCCCATCGCTAAGAGGGGAGTGCCCTTGTCCCTATTGATGTCACTGAACCACCAAATCCTATAGTATGTCGGTATGGTACCAACGTACGTTAGGGATATGGAGTCGAGGGGCATCGATTAAGTTATTGCCCTATCAACCGAAGTCATCAAGTAAGTCACTCCTTAGCATAACCAACGTACTTTTGTTGTATATATACCTCCATATTGAAGAATTTTCATAGGCATGGTCTTAATAAATGTTGAGTCACAAAATATTACATGCAGCTACTCTTTGAACGAGATCCATTATTTAGTGAATCCACTCTACCACAAGTTCTCTTATAAGAAATATCTTATGACATCGAGCTCTATAATCATGTCCTTGAATTGAGTTGTAGCTATAGAATTACTATTTCCGACGCACCTGTCTAAATTCTAACAAGGGACTATACCCGAAGAATTTCTTCTCGAATGAATGGATGGAAAATTCTAATATTTTCGCACAAAATAAAAGGATATTTTCTCTCAACCATTTATTCTTCTCTATTCGAAACCCTAGGCCATTTATCTTCAAGTTTTTGCATCATCTGAATGTTGACATAGTGTCATAGTGAAGATCTTGCCTTGTGTCATCATCATTTCTAGTATGGTAGTGCCCTCGCTCTATCTTTGTTGAGGCTTTCATTTGGGCCTAATGGTCGAAATCGGCAACATTTTTATTTGTTTGGGGAGAATCTCCCTCTTCTTCGACAAGTTATTTTTTGAATTTGGTCTGCTCAATTACTTTTAAACATTACTAAATCTCCATCGAAGCTGGGGTCCGTTGAGCCTCCATGTAGCGGGATCATGCTGCTTATTCTTGTTGCCCATCTTATCTTGAAGGTTGTTCTTCTTCTGGTTGTAAGGAAGATGAGAATTTTCGCTCCTCCTTTGGTTTGCATAATACTTATTTGAGTGTCGCTATATGTTAATTGCTCTATGTTGCTACGAATCCAACTGATTTTGATGTTTGTAGTGGCTCCCCTAGCCGTGAAGCTATTGAGTTTACTCCAAAAACCTCAAGTTCCCTTTTTGTTAGTTCATCTGACATACCCGGCTTTCCCCTAGTTGATGACCCATTTCTCAGTTACAATTTCGAGGGCTGGAGAAAGAGCATAATTGTGTCCCTGGTATCTAGAAATACAATTTCTTTTATCAATAGTAATCCACCCAAATTCTTTACTAATTCCGCTGAATATAGGAAATGGGATAGATGTAACAATACCTTTATTTTCTGGTTAACTAGTTTTTGGTCCTCTGATATTACTGGGGTTTTCAGTATTCTGACATAACTAAAGAAAGATAGAGAATTATAGGTGGAAATACAAGTCAATCTATCCTCTTACTTTAACAACAAACCTGCTTCATTCACTATAGGGTATATTATTCCTTCTCAATCATATCCCCTTAGAAGCACTATTCTTAAAGGTTGAACTCTGAACCAGAAAGGGTATCTCTAATTTTAAAAATACTTCTAGATATCTAGTCAATGGGTTAATAAGTGCCACAAATTACATGGGTTCCCACTTCACTTTAAGTTCATCAAGGGTTGATAGCATGCCGCAATTTCTGAACCACCTATGTGTGTGCTAATCTAACAATCCTCTTCCTAGTCTAACTCCCGCTTTTAGTTTTGGGGTGCACCAAGGAGCAACACACCTAGTAACACATCCATATGTCAAGCCTGTCTCTCGGCCAAGTCTTATAGTATCTCCTAATTTGGTTGGTAATAACTGGTTGTGTAGAAGTGTGTTGTAGTGCTTTGTTGTGAAGTAGAGTTGTTAAACGTAATTGGATTTTTAAATTCTGGAGCTATACATCATGTGATTATATGCGGAGATCTTCTTTCAAAAATTTAGCTCCTCGTAATCCCTTATATTATCACCTTTCCTAGTGGTTACGATGTAAAGGTCACTTCTATAAGCTCTCTCACTTTCTTTTCATTTGCCTTGCATCATGTGTTGTTTACCCGTAATATTCAATGGATATTATCTCAACTTCTCGACTAGATATCCAACTATATGATCTGATTTAATTAACCTCACTTTTATGTACTCTACAAGCGCCTTGACAGTGGGTAAATTTCCCCTTACTACAGACTTCTAATGTCTTCAACTCTGTTTAAGCTTGTTGATTCCAAATGATGCTCTTAGTTGTGCTGCCTTACTATCTATTTTCATCTGGTAACTCTCCTTGTGAATCTAATTTATGTCTTATGGCATCAAGGGTCGGGGTATGTTCCTTTCGTTAGGATAAAAGATATTGCTCGCACTCCTTGTGAGATTTTCTCCTATAACAATCATCTACCTGCTCTGCTTGTCCCTATGGCTAGATAACTCAGGTTACTCGTCTTCGATAAGTGCATTACGACTTCTCACCCTTTCATAATTATTCATATGGTCACTTCGAGGCCTTATTCTACACTAACTCGTAATGATTTTAAGTACTTTCTCGCCATTGTTGACAATTTTCTAGGGCTACGAGGGCTTGTCTCATGGGTTCCAAAAGTAATGATTTTCCTTAAAGTTCAAGATTAAATTGCCATGATTTCAAACCAAAGTGTGTCCCCTTTTCAAAAGTCATAAATGGGTCGGATTTGATGAGGTTATGTGGTTCTCTGCTCACTCGGCTCCTAGGAGTATTGACAACGTCATTGTCATGTATGGGAATTTCGCTACCTCTGGCATTCCACCGCCTTAAGAAGGGTTAGATTGTTCGAATTATGATAATCTCATAAGTAGATGACTTCTTTTCCATCCTCATGCGCTTGTGGAATAAAGTCCTTGTGTCGCTTATTGTTAGAGTGAAAACAAATTCCACGTATTTCATTTGTGGCCTCAATCACACCCATGTTGCAAGAGTCTTACCATTTGAGCTCAACTACTTACCTTACACTTAGGGACACAACCGGCGTATCCTACTTGATCACTTCTTTAAAATCTCAAGTTCACATACATGGTATCTACCTTATCTAAGAATACTAGTTACCACTATGCTTCACTTATCTGATAATTGATGTAGTCACCTGGATCAAACCATGTCGGCATCATTAATAGAAATCCTCGTGTCTCTTAGCATATAGCCTCATGAAATACTCTGCTCAGGACATTAATGGATTCCTGAATAATTCCAGCCCAATCTTGAACTCCGTTCCTCCTTACTGCATTAGGTCTATTTGGTATTGAAGGTTCAAACGTGTCAAAGTCACCCTGTGATCTCATATAATCAGTAGGTAATTTTATGGTCAATTTATTATGGCGCGTCTTAGAGTAATCGTGAAGGTCACCACAGGTTTAGTTTGGGTGTTCGCATAGAGATTTAGAATTCAGGAGGGTGAACCGGTTATTCTAGAAAATTTCCCCTGTAGATGTTATGTGAATTGGTAATGAAGAGTACATAAGCGCATTTCCCATTAGGTCGCACTAGGGGTATGATGTTTTCCCGTAGTTGTTCATCATGTATTTGTGTTTTCACATGTCTATGCCTAAAAAGGTAGTTGGAGATCCTTTGTGTATCATCCTGATGTAAGTTATCGAAGGTGAAGTTAATGGCTAGTCAGCTTATGCGAGGTATCTAGCTATAATCTTTGTTAGATAAGTTTAGGGGTTGGAATTGCTTCCGTGAATGTGTTATGGAAAAGCTTGTAAGTCGAGGGGGCCGCCTTGAAGGCCGAAAGTGTCGTGGAAGGAAAATATTTTCTCTTTATTGTATATCAATTAGTTTTGACTTGAAAGGTACCTTATTGGTGTTATGATCTAAAAATGTGCAGTCCATGTTCAGGTGTCATTATGATAATGTAGTTCTTGTGATACTGAGAATTAGTGTTATGGGTAAATACATTGTGGTGTTTTGTCGAGTTATTGATGAGCTTTAAGGATGGTTTTGGGTGATTCTCTAACAGGTGGATAGGCCTAGTTACAAAGAACATACTGCCGAAATTTCTGAAAAATTTGGGAGTTAGTCAAAATTTATGGACTTAAGGTAGGATAGAAAAGAGATATGTTATGTTAAGTATTTGGGTCAGGCTCTACCTCTCACTCGAGGATGAATAATCCTAAGCGGGGGAGAATGTAAGGCTCCGGAGAAGCCTAAGTCTAAGCCAAATGGGAAAATTTCATAATAGGCTAAAATTTCAAAGGTACTTGCACTAGTCCACACTTTGAACGATCATATATATATATATATATATACATATATATATATATATATATATATATAAGGTATTATGTGATTAATAACCTATCAGATAAAAGGTCTTCGATTCTAGTTTCCAACTCTTCAAACCGTTCGTCATTTGGACATTCCTACACAAAGTTATGATCAAATTACCAAAGGATGGAAAAATGCGATCCTGTGTTGAATCTGCGATCGCATTTTTGTCGCATTTTTGACTCTGTGATCGCAGATCTGTCGCGGAGTGGGCCAGTGTTGCGCAATTTTGGGCACCTATTTCGTGATGCATTTTGCGGCCCACATTCTTGATTTACGGTCCATTATACGATTGCACACCCTGTTCCGGAGGCTTATTTTTCCTATTTTTATAACCCGACCCCATTTTCATAAATAGGTTTAGGGGCTTTATTTGGGGTCATTTTCTACTGATTTTAGAGAGAGATGAGAGCATATAGAGAGATAAAGAAGGGGTCTAACTTCATAATCACCCAAATCTTGCTCAAGCCTTCAAGAATCAAGGAAGATAACCTTAGATTGTCCTACATCCGGGTAAGTCCTACTCCCTAAAATTTTATGCAAGAGGTTAGGGGTTCAAATATGTTGTGAGGGTTAGAAATACGCTATGCATGTGGGACTAAGTTGTAGTATGTGATATTAAAGAACCAATTTGGGTAGTTCATGATAAAATTTGGGTGAGGGAAGAAGAAATTGCCATTTTTTAAACCTTGTAGTCTACTTCACATGTTAGGTGTTTGATGAAATTCCTAAGAGAGTTTCACCATGGGTAATCCTTCTAATTATTAATAGATTTTCATTATCTCCTTATATATTGTTATTGCTAGAGGTGTTGGTGTATTGTATAAACTTAAGGTAAAGCTCTTTGAGGTATGTATGGATAACTTTAATCTTCGCAGAGTTACCTTGTTGGTGTCCAAACATTCGGTATGAGTTTCTTGTTGAGTATATGTGAATTGATTGCCCGATTTTGTTAAGGTGTGGGATTGCATTCTCTGATTTGTCTTAGTCGATTATCGTGATAATTGAGATTGTGAAAGGTGACTTCTATGTGATTACTTTAACACGTGCAAGGTTCATTAATGCTTGAGTATGTTGGTATGAAATAATGATGACAAACCCAAATGTGTAAATGTATCTAAGTGATAAGGGCTATGTAACAAGTGATGAAGGGGAATTGTGAATTTATCTAATTAAACTAAACGACCATGGAAATATCGTATATGACTCATTGTCGGAAAGGTTTATTGTGGCTTAACTTCATATGGATTGTTGGTTGTAATGAATTTATATTCTTGTTGATGAATACCTTTGTGGTTGAATTAATGGATGATAAAGATTATTGTGAACACATGATTGTTTGGGTGTTACGAAATTGTACTCTTTATGATATGAAGCCCTGTGATTGAATTGTTGGTTGATGTTGATATTAATTAAATTGTTGAATGTATCAAAGTGCTAAATGTTGTGTAGCAAATGATGAAAGTAAATATGGACTTATTTTATTGATTTAAATGATTGTGGCAACACCATATATGAATTATTGATTGGCAAGGATCATTGTGCCTTGATTTCACATAGTTATTAGTTGATATGAACTTATGTTTTTCATGATGAAGATCCTTGTGATTTAACTGTTGGTGGTTGTTGCTGTGAAATGTGATTGTACGGTGGGATCGGGTTGCACGCCGCAACACGAAGTAATAAGGGTGGAGAGATAATAAGGGTGAAGTGTAATATTGTACGGTGGGATCGGGTTGCTTGCCGCAACACGAAGTAATAAGGGTGGAGAGGTAACAAGGGTGGAGTGTAAAATTTAAGGTGGGATCGGGTTGCACGATGCAACAAGAAATGTAAGGTGGGATCGGATTGCACGTCGCAACAAGAAATTTAAGGTGGGATCGGGTTGCACGCCGCAACAGAATGTAATAAAACTGAAATGTGATTATGTTGAAATGAGAATCTGTAAGGCTATCAATTTTACTTGTTGCTATATCACTGTAAACTACGTGTTGGTTCGTTTAACTGCTTTCTATCTGTACATCTCTTAATTTTACTTTGAGTAAAGTTTGTTCATACATACTAGTATTATTTAATGGTACTAATGTCTCTTTTTCCGGGGGCGCTACATCTTTTATATGGATGTAGGTGGTTCCGTAGCAGGTAACTCTGATCGCTGATAGTGGTGCCTTCCCTTCATCTCTTCAGCAGTCTTGGTGAGCCCCACTTCCTCTCGGGGCCGTGTGTAGTACATGTTGTCTTAGTTTGTTTATGTCGTTTCTTTTGAGGTATAGCCGGGGCCTTTGTTACCGGCAAGTCTATGTATTCTTGTTCGTACTCTTAGAGGCTCTGTAGACACTATGTGGATGGTAAATATATTTATGGTAGTTGTTGTGCTTACTCGTAATCGTGGCCCCGTATCGGGAATGGTCTATTTAGTATGTATGTTTTGGTAAGATCTAATGTTAAAACGTTAAAAGAGGAAAAATGGACTTTATGTTGTGAATCCACGTTTTTTATTTTCTCTTGATATTTCATATGAATGTATGCTATAAACACGGGGAAACGCGTTGGGTAGGAAAGACAAATCAGGTTCGCTTGACCGGGTTCATTCGATTAGGCGTCGGTCTCGTTCCTCGGTTTTGGGGCGTGACAACAGTGCTCGTTCGGATGGACGCACAAAAGCAACGAGTCGAGAGGTATTACAACAGAAGAACCAATCTTCGACAGTTCAAAGTTGGGTACTTGGTCTTAAGGAAAATCACCATCAATACTCGAGACCCTAATAAGGGGAAACTAGGTCCCAACTGGGAAGGACCCTATCAAATCTTCGACATAGTCGGGAAAGGATCCTACAAGCTTGGAACAATGGACGGTGAGCCATTGTCGAATAACTGGAACATATCACTCCTCAAGCGATACTATTTCTAAGGTATGATTTTCTACTTTTTTTTTACTTATATTTGAAACTAACTTATTGTAGGTATCCGGTCTAAGAAATCGAGACCTCAAGTTTTAAATTACGCGTTGCACTTTTTTTTCCCTTCGACCGGTTTTTATCCCAAATGGGTTTTTCCGGCAAGTTTTTTAATGAGGCAACAACTATGTGCTACCTGAGGATAATTCAACAGTATCCAAGCATCACCCTCGGATGTTATGTAAATGGGTCTCAATAAGAAGAATTATGTAATGGGCCAAACGGTCGAATGAACCGTGTCCATATAGATTAGGCGAGTCCCGAAAACAAAACATGTATGCATGTATGAATAATACAAAGAAGCACTCTCTTTTCACAAACATCTCACGTTTGATGTAGAATTTCCATTATATGAATCATGTACATACGATTCTGATCTATTATGCAAGACTAACACTTGTGAAAAATGACTCAAGGGCCAAATACAACCATACCTCGAACATTCAGGGACTACCTACTCAAGCTATCTAAGTTCGAAAATGTAAGACCTCAAAAGAGGCACCCCTCGATATATAGGCCAAGGCCATCACACTCGGGGACTATCGAAAAAAATGTTATAGGGGAACAAGTCCAAGAGACATACCCGAAGGCCACGTCCATATTCAAGACTACAGTCATATAAAAAGGCTACAACCGAAATAATACGGCTCAAAGACATCCGAATTCCGTCATAAACTAAAGACCTTCAAATAATTTGAAAAACCGGTTAAATAAGGGTATCCTCGGCAAAGCAAACAAAAAAGGGCTTCGATAAAATCAGCCCTCCAATAATTTAAAGGGTTCGATAATATCAGCCTTCGAAAAAGCCTCAAGAGGTATTAAATTATCTTAACACAAATTAGTTAAGAAAAAAATGGGTTCCTATCGTTGAACCCTCGAAAAACCCAACGGGTACAAAAAAACGCATGCTAAGGCATAAAGAAATTTTCACTAAGTCTTTTAGCCGAAAAGGGGAAAATTATAACCGTTTTTAGAGGCCGAATTGGCCCAACTTAAAGAGCCTAAGGGACGATCTAATAATCTTAAGGACTGATACAATTAGAGTTAGAGACCTCGATCTCACTCAATTCGGGCCCAAGGGTTCAGTTATTACGAGCTGATACAAATGTTAACTACAACTCGAAGATTCACATAAAAGGTATAGCGGTGAGCTCGAGATACCTAACAACCATATGTTGAGAACCTAAGGGTTCACTTTATCCCAAAACTCAAGATTCGTTTCGACTTGGCTATTAAAGATAACTCGTCGATCAGTTGGATTAAGCCACCCCGAAATAAGGTCTCGAATGAGTACCAAACTCGGGGACTTGCCCTCGTAACTCGGGGACTTGCCTCGGAAAAACAAAAACCTAAGGGTTTATTTTGATCACGAGTTGAACTAAAGCAATGAGAACTTTTCAACAAAGGCAAATAAACATACAAAGTCATGAAAGAAAAATTTATGAAGGCATCAAAAGAAAATTTTCCATTATATCAAAAAAGTATATACAAGGGGCTAGTGAGAGCCTTACAAAAGAAAAAAAGAAAAAAAGTTACAATCTAATCGAGGCTAGCCCCCTCGAGACCAGTCACTCCCGAGCGAATTCTCCGGGGATGACTTCTTCAGAGGCCTCGTCTCCCTCACCATCGAATCCGCTAACAGAGCCTTCATCATCAGAGAGCAAGGTTGCTGACTCATTATCCAAAGCTTTCGCCTTCTCGATATCAGCAGAGAGGTCGAAACCACGAGCGTGCACCTCTTCGAATGCCTGTCTCTGAGATTGCTGCCTAGCATGAGCGAGAGCACATGATAATCTAATCTCAGCGGAAGTAGAGATCTCATCTGCCCTAATATTGGCGGCCTCGACATTAGATCGATAAGAGGCCACAAGCGCCTCCGATTCAGATTTGGATTTAGCAAGCACGACTTCAACCTCCTCGATCCTTCGGGCTCGATCTAGACTTTCCTCCTTCACACTCTGGAGCTGGCGCTCAGCTGAAGTTAACTGGGCTCGAAGTGCATCCTTCTCCGAGGCAAGATGTTCCATGTGTTGTCTCCGCCCTAGATTTTCAACCTCCTTCATCTTGGCCTCTTCTTGAAGCTACAACTCCAGTTCGCCCTTCTGCTGAAACTACGAAACCGAAGGGTTCATCATCAAATTCGAATTAATATTTTACATAGTTTCAATAAATTGCGTTACCTTCTCGATGAGCTCGGTATGATCTCGACGAGCTCTCGTAAGTTCAGTTTGGAAGGTCGCAATATCCTCCTCCTTTCAAATGTAAAGGAGTTTCAGGTCATCCCTCTCCTTTACGAGATTTTTGAGCTCGACTTCACATGGGGTCAGCTCCGCCCGAGATTTGAAAGATGCCTCTCGATGAAGCACCATAACATGCGTATGAAAAAAGGAGTTAGCCTTGAAAAGATACGAACTAGATGTGAGCATGAGTGAAAAGGAAAAATACTTACCCGTTTCAAGAGACGTTGAGCTTTGTTGAAAAGGAATGACGCGTCTAGCTCTAGATCGTTCTCGACCTCGGCAAAGCACTCTCGAAATATGTCACTCCCTTCATCAGGAGTTCTCATAGCCTGAGCGTCTCAGAATTTCCCCTCGAAAAATGAAGGACCGGGCGGTGAATCGTCTATATTTATTGCCACAAGCGAGTCGCTCGGGGCACTCTCCTCTCTTCTAAGGGCCTCGGAGCTGGACCCTTCGGGAACATACGCCGATCTTTCGGCGCAGCAAAGAGCACCCTTACCGCCCGATGGCTCAGGGACCCCGCTCGGATCTCCCTCCGAGATCCCCCTAACTTGAAATTGAGCAACGTGTCCACTACTGGCTCGGCAACCTTGGAAGCTGCAGTGCTTCCCTTATCAGGAACTATCAAAATGCAGTCATCATCACCTTGTGCTTCTGCGTCCTCCTCCCGAAGTCTTTGAGCCACATCGACGGGCACAACGACAGGGTCAATCCTCGATTTTCAGGCTATGCTCTTCCTGGGCTTCGGGGGTACCAGCGGACGAGGCCTTTCGTCGCTTCTTCTCTTTGGATGGATGTGGAACCCCCTCTTCACCAGGCGGAGGTAGCCTCATGGATACATTCTCTCTGAGGCCTACACGAAAAGACTAAGTTAAAAATCGGTATTCTTACAGAAAGACATCATCATATGGATAGAGGAACTCACCATGGTTTTTAGCTTCCCATCGACCCTTGACCAGATCTCGCCAGCAACGCTCATAGTATGGAGAGATGGAGGCTAGTTAGCGAACCCAACCTTCGAGATCGGGGATGGCGCCGGAGAACCAAGCAGAAGCTGCACCACGAAATGGAACTTAGATCGGGGAAAGAAATCAATTAAACAAGAAATCAAACACCATCGACGAAGATCAGACTTACGTTTCATATTCCATTCCTCGGGAATGGCATCTTCTCGGCAGGAATCAAATCGGAGGTATTGATTCAGATGAACCGACCCATCCAGCCCCGATCCTTGTCTTCATCTATGCTCGAGTACAATGTTTTCGTAGCCCGGTGCTGGAGCTTTATTAAACCACCTCGGTAGAGCCGAGGACTGTACAACCTGATTAGATGGTCGAGGGTGAAAGGCATCCCCTCGACTTTGCTCGAAAAGAATCTAAGCAGGATCACGATGCGCCAAAACGAAGGGTGGACTTTCCCCAGGGTCACTCGATATTAGTGGCAAAAGTCGAGTATGACTGGGTCCACGTACCCCAATGTGAAAGTGTAAGTGTAAACACTCAGAAACCCTTTCACATAAGTGGTGATATCCTCCTCAGGCGAAGGAATCACCACCTTTTTGTTACTCCAATTGCAGTCCTTTTTCACTTGCTCGAGATCGTCTTCAGATATCGAGCAAATATAACGGGACACAGGCTCACACCGACCGGGAACTGAAGGGGGCCTGTCCACCTTGAACTCAGAAGTCAGTTCACACAGTCCAGAAACACACTCCTCAATGCGTGGCTCCATCGGCGTCTTGTCGCCGACCGGCTTCGAAGAAGAGGCTCTTTCCTTTTGCGGCACTATTTTAGAGGTCTTAGCCATGGATATAAGTGAGAAAAGCATAAAGTAGGGGAAAGATTGGCGGAGATATGAAGAAAGCAAGAAAAGTTTGAAGGTTGAAAGATTTAATCAAAGAAAAGGTGAAGTTTAAAGCAAAGTAAAGTTTGAAATCAATTGGAGAGGTGGTATTTATAGATTTCAAACGACGGTTCGGTATCACTAGTGGCTGGCCAGCGACTGACAAGCATTGATGGTTCTTGGGAACCGAACCGATGGGACATTTCGGTCACATCCATCGCTTACGTCACGGAGACGACGTCATGACCGAGGTACCGAGAAATCGAGGCTTAAATCGTTTCTTATCATTTCATTCTAAGAAACGCGATGACTATCTGTATACGGTAAAAATTGAGGATACCCGATTTTACGGGCTCGAGGGTATGCCTCGAGAGTGAGCTTGTATCTAAGAGAGTTCGGGCTCGAGAGACGTGAAGACCGAGGGATCGAGATCAGGCTAAATCGACATCGCAGTAAGGGCAGTAACGAAATCACGAGATATCCGCAATCGACCACCAATCTCGGCGAAGATCTCGGAACCGGCAGAACCATTAACGGTTATTGATATCAATCATGTATTTTTACTTCCGAAATTAGAGTCATACCTTATTTAGGATATAGTAGAGGAACCCTATTCACTTGTACGCATCGTTATCTTCATACACGAGTCATCACTTACGCTACTACTGAGAAATACAAACACTCTGCTCTTTTACTTACTCTTAATTCTTTGATGTTC
The DNA here is from genome assembly GCA_005239505.1 of Nicotiana paniculata. Classification (NCBI taxonomy): domain Eukaryota; kingdom Viridiplantae; phylum Streptophyta; class Magnoliopsida; order Solanales; family Solanaceae; genus Nicotiana; species Nicotiana paniculata. Next base: position 25,701 of record ML327604.1, read on the forward strand.
TTACTGTCCATTATGTTCATACTGTCGTGTTACTCTTGTTGTTCTTACTGTTCTTGGCACTTGATCTCGAGCCTAATCCAGAACGGGTCGATAACTTGCAATTACACCGGTTTGATCAATTTTAATCGTTTAATTCCTTTATTTATTTAGCTATTTATCAATTGGCATTAAATTAGATCACATATCCTTATTAACGCATTACAAGTTTAATTGTTACTCGTATTTCGAGGTAAACAACTATCATGTCAAAGTGGCTAATGTTTTAATCGAGGCTAAGTCAGTATTCTTTTTCAATTTTTTAGCATTTCGTGACCTCAATTTCTACCCACAACAACAACAACAACAGTATACCCAGTATTATCTCACACTGTAGGGTCTAGGGAGGATAGTGTGTACGCAGACCTTACCCTTACATTGTGAGGATAGAGAGGTTGTTTCCAAATAAAAAAATATTTTTATACGCTTCGGATTATTCAAATCTCAATTGTCAATATCAGTAACAAATTAAATTTTCTTTTCCTTTACTGTATTAAAATAGTATATTTTTAACCTTAAGATAATCAATTTTTTATATAAAAAATTAGTTCATAAAATTACCACCAATAGAAAATGGGGCCCTCAAATTAACGACGGCTTGGGCTGTCTTACCCTTCAGTCGACGTTGAATAATGAGCTCACTCTTGTTTATTTTACTCTATGACTTTTTCCAAGGAAGAATTCGTCCCCAATGTCGATAGATAATGGAACTTCTTTTCTTTGGGATAATTGAAGAATTTCTGAGGATTATCGACGCACGGTCTGATACGCTGTAGATAATAAATCCTTTCTTTTATCCATCTCCGCTTAAATACCAAGTTTGGTTCATGACCTGAGCTTCATCCACAAATCTGACATTTACATTTTTACTACCAAACCAAAGCCGTGAGAGTCACTTGTAATCAACTTTCACAGAGAAACTTCTATAAACTAATTATCCAAAGGTCCAAATATCCTATTCTACATTTATTACAGTATACAGTAATTTTTTTCTGTTTTTCTTTTAATCATCTAAGATCCATGTCAAGATCTCACTAAGTGTTTATCAAGCCTCCTCTGCTTGCCTGTTACTGACATTATAAATTACCATGCACTTGTTATCGTGGGTCGTGACTTAAAATTAAGTCAAACGAATTATGTAAAATAACAGTAGCTTAAATGGTATGAACCCTGGCAGACTTGGATAAAGAACAAAATATTCAGTAACTATTAAAAACAATCCAAGGTCACCAAATTGGGACCAAATGTACGAGGTTCAATGAATAATGCAACAAACTGCATAAACTACATGCAAATTGATCCAAAAAGCTATATTACGTGATGGCTAACAATAGAGACCTCAATTTAGGCCTTGGACTGACCGACTTCAACGTCTGTCTTCTCCATTTCCTCCTTCAATAATCTCAGCTCCTCTTCTGTCAAGCTGTTTTTGGCAGCATGAGGACTCTTGGTGTTGGATTTTTCAACCTCCACAGCCCAACTATAGATCACCATGCCGGCAACAGCAACAAGCATACCCAAAATGTTCTTAAGAGTCAATGCAGAATCAAAGAGCAGCCAGCCCAAAGTCAGGACACACACTGTCTTCATGTGGCCTAGAACCTGGAAGGAAACTGCAGAGAATCGCCCGATGCAGAGATACTGACTCACATTGCAGAAAACAGCTAACGAACACGACAGGAGTATAAAGAACTGCAAAACGTGCCACAAATCAATTATCAGAGCAAATCAAGCTAAGTAGGCAGAAAAAGGACCAATCAAATATGCATCATAATCTGGGAATGAGAAGATTGGTTGATACTTACAATGGCACCAGAAGTATACTTGTAGTCTAGTAATAGATTCCCACTAAGATAGTAGTCGCAAAAAGGACCAAGCACAAGGAGGGAGCAAGCTTGTATCGGAGCTGTTTTACTCAATAATTCAAAGGATCCAATTGAGTACTTTTTCTGCAAAGAGCCTATTGACTGCACCAGAAAACCATCGTTTGATCACACAAATGCAACCACAAGTTTAAGAGATTGGAGTTAAAGAATTAATCAACGAGCTAATTTGGTTGAAAAATGTGAGAGCTTGATGATAATATATACGTATATATAAATTGTGCCAGCAGGAAATTCTTTCTTTGTTCCATTGAAGATACAGGATATCTCTGGTAACTGTTTCTAAACTCTGCAATTGCAAGAAGCAAGCTTTTGCTCTATATACAACTGAACAGGGACCAAAGCAGTGAGCAAATAAAAAGGTTGACTTCATGTTTTCCTTTCTCCCCTTTTTACCCCTCAATTAAAACCAATACATGACAATTTTGGGACTTCTTTCCTTTAGCTTTATAGAACAAGAAGGGATCCTTGCCAAGCATAAAGGGGTCTGATAGAGTGATTAATTCTTCCCTGCGCTATAACAAGAAGCAAAAACAAAAGCCAACTTTCATCACTTTTATATGGAGAAAAGGGAAGAAAGGAAAAAGGGAAAAAATTTAGGCTTCTGCCTTTAGCTTTCTCACAGAAAGAGGGCATCTTTTTTAAGGATAGAAAAGTTCGATAGCACTATCGCAGCCTCCCTAATAAATTAATTTGTCCCCAAGAAAGAAAAACTAAGTTTGCAATGACAAATTAAACCCGCATAAATAGATGGAATCAAATCACAAAAGAAACCTCAACATACTTTATCGTTAAACTTTTGATGCTAGCGATCTTAAATCAGATCCACACCAAATATTTCTCTTTTGGGGAATCTTTTTAATTATTCAGTCTATTTGCAGTAAAGCTATGAAGAAGCCAGAGTACACTCACAATCTGCTGCAATGATGTCGACAGAACTGCAACACAAGCGCAAATAAAACCTTTGGCATTAACCTTGACATCAGTTACTGTGCAAACACCCACACCGATAACAACAACCACAACCGACATTTTAACCTCCTTCGAGTAACGCTTACTATGAAGGATCCATTCCATCACGCAAACCACTGGAATCATGCTCAACTTTGAGATCTACATCAAAAAATGGAAAAACTTGGGCATATAAAATGAAATTTCACCAAGGAACAAAAATAAAACAAGTGCTAACTGGTAGTATACTATTAAAATATTAATCTATAATCAACTAATTGGAGTTCAGTAAAAAAAACATCTGGTTCAGTTCAAATAACGACTACCGATCCACTTCATCTCTGCTTGCTAGCAGTTTTGAACTAACTCTTCTCTAAAAAGCAATAACCAATGAAAAGATCAACATGAGACAAACATGAAGGAACACATCAGCAACCAGCTCATTAGACACTGAACCTGAATATGACAGTGTGATGAATGAGGAGCAGAACAATACCAACGCAGAAAGAGTATTTCTTCGTGCAGAGTCAGCTTCCAAAAAGATTTTCAGATGCTCTGCTTTTTGGTGTAAAGAGATACACACAGAAGGCATAGAGGAGCTCATGAATCTATTGTCCCCGCTTGAGTTTTTAGAAGACATTTAAGCACTTCGGTGGTGCTAGTGTGAACAAAATGAATTTACTTATCAGTAGATATATGAGAGTTACGACCATAAAGAAAGTTCTAATATGTAAATGATGCAGCCATTAGGCCAAAAATAATAATCGCTTCAAATCCTTGTTTAATCATTTTTGGAAAACAAAACTCTTCTTCGTCCAGACAATTCGGTCAGTAAAACTACTTTGAATGCTAAAAACTCAATAACCATTAAAGTCTGCCAATGATAACTTTTTAAACCTAAATGAATTTTCAGCAAAAAAGGGACCAACATCAATTTTTTTGACCAACTTATCTTCAAATTTACTTCTGCAATAGGGGTGTGAGCCTAAAGTAACTGTCCTAGTGGATGCAAACCTACTAAAAGTTCATGCACATACAAAAACTTCATTGGACCATCTGCATTTGCGAAAAGGCACACTTTATTGGCACTTCATCCCCAAAAAATAACAGAAAAAAGAACTTCATTGAACCACTTTTTCTTCATCAAATACATGCTAAAAGGTTTGGATGGACTTGCTTTGCTACAAACTATAATCAATTGTAATGATTACCAAGGAGATATCCTTATCAAAAAATAAGTATAAAGGAGAACTGTGAGACTAAATTGAATTCCTGAGCAAACACAACACTACAGCTAATGATATGTATGGATCCCTAGGAATGAGGGAAATCACCCTTTCTTTCTATTATTGGTTTTCATTCCACTAACTGATTTGCAATCAAGGAGAAGCAGGGAACATAAATTTCCCTTTCCTGCAACTTTCCTCTTAAACCAATCAAATAAAGAAAAATACTAACCCTAGCTTATATTCCATTCTCATATTTCCTATTTTCTTTCCTTTCTCTTCCTTTCAAAGCAAAATTAAGTTGTATGTTTCAGATGATGAAGATGCTGATAGATATTAGTTAACTCCACGTCAACAGATCATGAACTATATCACCAACTACGGTCGCAAACACATTTATTTATATAATAAGTTAGCAAACTAATTTATGAAAACAAATAAAAAATGAAATCCTTTTTTGAAAAGGAAAAGGTTTGGGATCATCTTCTAAAAGAAGTTCCAAGTACACCCTTCATAGCTAGCTAGTAACACATATATACTTGGACCATAGTAGTTATCAAACCTTAAAATCTACTTGAAGCTAAATTTCAGCAAGTACCAAGTTTTATCTGTTATTTGTAACTTCAATGCACCTAAAAGAAATATCAGACAATTTCTTCTGCTGATAGGTAAAACTGATATGTACCGATTTTAAGGGTCGAAATTCAAAATGTGGAGCAAAGGGATGCAAGAAACAGAAAAAAAGTTCTAGTGAAAATTGTTTTAGTAATTATATTCTTTTCCAACCAAAGGAGACTGAAAGCTGATAGCATTATAAAGTTGTTAACAAATCTTATTCACCGACATAATGGGAATCCAAGACTTATCTTTTCTATAAGAAGAAAATTCAAGACATAACAAGAAACGTTAAGGACAAAACACAAAAGCGAGTAGAGTATACAACAAAAGAGACAATATCATACTTGGTAAAATCCAACTGAATTGAGCATCAGACTTAAGTTCATCCCAGTGATAGACATGTTTGCGACGATTGAGAACCAGATAAGTTCCCACAAAGGTACATGCTTTGATGAGGAAAACCCCGTGGCATTTGACACCATCCCAACAAGCGCCGTCACAGCAAAGTGGAATCCAGTCAACGTTGTAGCTGGAGGAAACAAACCATGAAATTAAAAATGACAGGTTGAACATTTGGAATTGAACGCATACATTATTATATGATCAAATGGATAGTAACTTGTACTTCCTATGTCCTTCAACTAAAAGCTTTTAGCTGGATGCATGCTTCTACAACGCAAAAATACCATAAATATATATCTTCTCCCCGGATAGGCATTAAGCCAACCACCTTACCCTTTTAATAACAACTGATGACAAGCCTGATGTAATAAGGCACATAAAGCCTGATGCTAAAGGTTTTCCATACCACAAGAAAAGACTTCTTTTTTATAACCAAAGATCCCCGAAGATCAGTGGCACACAGTTTAAAACTCGATAGATAATGGGGCGACCCCTCTACACTTCTCCACTTAAACACCATAACAAAAGACTGTTATACCTTTCCAGATAAGTTCCAAAAGCAATATTTTCAGGTAGTGCCGTCTAAGGCCAGATAAGCAATTGCAGAAACAGTACCAATCCGGCCTCCTTTTCTTTTTTTGTTAACCGAGATAATACGGCCGATTTTCCTTTCTTGTTCGATTTTTCATTCCTAGTTAATAAAAGAGTTTATCTGAATTCATCTCAACCTATAGGTACTAGTAATAATTATATGATATCTTGGTTTTTGAATACCAGTCCCCCATATCTAACTTTTTTTCTCTTAAGTAAATAATTTGAGGTTTATAGTTTCATATGCTTCTAGTTGAGAATTGAATATATGCTCCATTGAGGTTGATATGAGCTGTAAATATGATACTTGTCTATTTATCTTTCTTCTTGGTTCATAATTGAACATATTATGAATACAAATTTAAGATTCGGATCAGATTGTCTATTTATGAACCGAATAACTTGAGCTGAATTAATCCAAAACTAACCGAATCAACCGGATGCAGACATATACATTTTGTATTTATTGATACGTCTAAGATAAATAAATGCATTCGTGCACCCGCTACCTTCAAACCGCGGATCCACCTCTAGGAGCTAAGGTAGTATGGGAGCAAAGAGCGCATATTTTGTGCAATCAATAAAAAAAATAAAAATAAAAATAAAAATTGGAACGAGATCTGAGGAATATTACCGAAGGTGAAAGAATAACCGCTGGCGGACATGAGTTGCTTGTTAGCCATAATAATTCCCACCGAACTAACAACGTTCATTGCCCATGCCCCCACGTCGGATACCGGAGAAACCTTCTTCTCGCTCTCCATATTGCTAACAGAATAAAACTAAATTGAGTTGTATAAGCTCAAGTAAAATTGAGCAAAGATCTAGCCAGCCACCCACCCAACTCGTTACAGAGAGGGGCAGGACAAAACAAAGTAGACAGCAGAGATGAATGCAGAAATGGATCTCAAATTGTGGGAAATGTGAGGAACTGATGAATGGGATTGCTACCTATATTCCTAGTAGTTATATCTCTCTTGTGTCAGTAAAAGTTACTCACTTTGCTTTGTCCTGTAGATAGAAAGAGAGAGAGAGAGAGGGCATGTGGGATGTGTTTCTTTGCGTGTGAGAGGACACAAATAAGAGGGAAGATCTGAATTTTGGAGAATTGGAATTTGGAAGAGAGAGAGTGTGTGTGTGTGTGTTCTCTACGATTTACGGCCTCCCTCCCTCGACCTCGAGGTTCTAAAAATTTGACGCTTAATTCTCGCTGCTTTCCTTCCACTCCTCTTTATTTTTCCCTTGGGATGACCTCGTAAAATATTTCAACCTTAACCTTGTATTCTACATCTACTATTCTACTTTCTCCCACCGTCATTTTCGATGCTACATCACTAGAGTCTAGATCTTGCCGCTTTTCAAAACTCTCTCCCTTTTTCCCTTTTTTTTTTTCCTTGTGGGAAAATAATACTCTATTATATAGCCGTTTATCCTTAAATTCCGATAATAATTAAATGTATAGGTGGTTTTAAGGATACATGATTTCACTTGGTACAAACTAAAAAATATAAAAATTGATATTTGAAATTAACTGTAATGTATACGGTAGAAATCAAGGCTACCCGATTTCATTATTTGATCGAGATTGAGACGTTGCATCGAAGAGCTGAGACATTGAGTCTGAAATCGAAGCCGCTTTCTAAGTCGAGATCGATAGTAATCGAGGCCTGAAGAGATAGACTTCGAGTAATATTGGGATAACTTTGTAACGGAAAAGGCGAAGTATCCGGGATTGGTCGAGGATCGTGGTGTGAATATCATAACGGATCAAATCTATAACGGTTAATCAGTTGTTTATACGATTTCTTTCTGTAATTAGAAGTGTACCTTAATTAGAATTCTCCTTCTATATAAAGAGTATTTCTATTCATTTGTAATCATCATTGTTCACTGAGAAAAAGTTATACAATCACTTCTTGCTTATTATTCCGCTTACTGTTCATCAAAATTATTCATTCTTTATTGTTCTTAGATTATCACCTCGAGATTACTTCAATTCGAGGTCAAGCATCAGCTTATACACTGGTTTGATTTATTTTATAGTTCAATTAAGTCATTTACTTTTTCATTTATCAATTGGTATTGAGTGAAATCACATATCCTTAAAACCACAATATAAGTTTAATTGTTATTCAAATTTTAGGATATACATGTAAAATAAAGCAAACAAATGTAATACGCAACTTTGGCCCTCGAGCTAGATCGCACCCGAACCAACTAAGTCTGTTATTGAGAAGTATGAACAAAACATTAGAGCAAAAATGCTTAAGAGAAAAAACGTTATATATTGCTTTGTTATAAGTGAATATGATGATAGCAAAATGATTGGAACTCCCCTTTATATAGTAGGGAAATTCTACTTATGGTACAATTCTAAATACAGAAGGAAATACTATGATTGGCTAAATAATCGGTCTTGATCTAATACGTGCCATAATTTCCGCCACGATCCTTGCCCGATCACGGATATCCCGGCTTTCCTTTATTTGACTCAACAGACTTTCTTCGGTCTCGCTAGATGCCTATCTCATTCGGTCTTGACCTCGGCTAGTCTCGATCTCAATTGGTCCTCGAATTACGAGTTTGGTAATGTATCTTCATGTTACGATCTGATATAACACGAGACTGAACCTTGGCCTGCCATCTTGGTCTCGATTAACCATACAAAATCGGGTGAGCACGATTTTGACCGTATAAAGATAGTCCCCTCGTTCAGAAATAAGATGATGAGAAATGACATGAATTCTCGAGCTTCATCTTTTCGACCGATGATGTCATTGACTAGCTCGATCATGATGTAATCAACGAAACATCCCATCGGTTCAGTAACCAAGGCATTAAATGCCTGTTAGGCTATGGTCGGCCACTAGGCGACTCTAAACCGTCGCCTTCAACCTATACAATTTTGGTTCTTTCTTCATTCAAACATTTACAACCATCATCTTCTCTACTTTTGCTCTCAAAGAATTCTTGCTTCTCATTTCTCATTGTCACGACCCAAATTCCCAACCCACGGGATCGTGATGGCGCCTAACACCATACTTGCTAGGCAAGACAATGTTAGAACTTAACTAACCTTTTCTTTTAAAAGTTTACTTAAACACAATAGAACAATTTAAAATAAAAAAAAAATCTAATACTTTCCAATAAATCAATCATGAATAATATTCGACAAGATGAAACGAACCACAAACTAATACCAATTATATAATTATCCAGGGTCTGGTGTCACAATTCACGAACTACTAAAGAATACTACAAGTATTTGACTAAAAGAAATATATCTCTGTTTTGAATGAAATAAAATAACAATCTAAAAAAATAAAGGGAAGACTCCAGGAATTTGCGACGCCACCAGATCTACCTCGTGTCTCCGTGCGAATAATATCAACTACTACTTTCACCTAGCTCTAGCCGGTACCTGGATCTGCACAAGAAGTCCAGAGTGCAGTATCAGTACAACCGACTCCATGTACTGGTAAGTACCAAACCTAACCTTGACGAAGTAGTGACGAGGCTACGGCGGGGCATTTATAACATAACCTGGATACAATGTATAATAAAGCAAGAAGGGAATAATAACAAATTAAACAGTACTTGCAACAAATAAATAAAACAACTCGGTAAACTTTTCCGAATCTCAGCTATAACCAATCCTCACAAAAATTTCCAAGTTTCAATTTAAAATAACCGTAAGTGCAGAATATGAAATGACAACAATAAAACAATAAGTATTCCAATCTTTATGTTTAAAATCAGTAAAACGTGAAATCATCCCTTATTGCTCCTTGTTGCGGCGCGCAACCCACTCCTTCCTGTCCACCCTTATTGTTCTTCCCTATATTTATCACCCTTATTTCTCTGTTGCGGCGTGCAACCCGATTCCACCTGTCCACCCTTATCACTACTTGTTGCAGCGTGCAACCCGCTCCCACCAGAAAATCACATCTCTTTATTTATTAAAAAAAAATCACAATTTACGTTAAAACCTTTCACAATATTTATGTCTCAACAATTGTAAACAGAAAGTTGTACTATTCATAAACTTTATCAATTATCCTTTCACAATGAAACCAACCAGAATGTATCTTACAACACTGTCAACCAGCTCAACTTTTTATGTACCACAATGAAGCCAAGGGAACAACTAACACTTCCAAAATACTTGAAACAATACTTAACAACAACTTGACGAAAACAACTAGACATGGAGACATCAAAATCATGAAGACAATCAAAACAGGAATATAACGAATTGAAAACGAGGAAAGGATCATGTTAAACAGACAATTTGGTGGTGCATAGATACTCATCACCTCACTTATATACCACACATGCAATTTCACATAGCATCTAAGTTGGGGATTCCTATTCCCTCAAGTCAAGGTTAAACCAAATACTTACCTCGATCTCACAAGCAATTCACTGCTCAAGCACATCTTTTCCTTTAGAATTTGCCTCTAACCCGCTCGAATCTAATCACAATTGGTTAAATATCATTAATTATTGCTAAAGACAATAACTTTAATGAAAAAACATGGTACCCCGGGCCCGCTTGGTCTAAACTCGAGGTTCGGACCAAAACCCGTTTACCCATTCTCCTCCGAGCCTAGATATACAATTGGTTTTGGAATCCGACCTCAATTCGAGGTCTAAATTCCCAAATTTTAAAATTCCTAAGTTCTACCCAAAAATTCCAATTTTTACCATGAAAAACTCTAGATTCTATGATGAAATCTTGTAAAAAGTTGTTAAGGATTGAAAGGAATTAGTTAGATATCACTTACCAATGATTTGGAGAAGTTTGGGTCTTTGGAAAATCGCCTATGGAGGTTTAGGGTTTGCGAGAATTGAAAAATGGGTGAAAATACCATCTAAAATCTCACTTAACAGGCTGCAGTTATTGCAATTTGCGAACCCTTTGAATTTACTCTGCCTTCGCATTTGCGACATATATGTCGCATTTGCGACTTCTGAGGGCCTTCGCAATTCCGGCCAAATCTTCGCATTTGCGAGGATGGCCTTCTCAGTCCTTCTTCGCATTTGCGACAAAAATGTCACATTTCCCAGGCTCGCAGCCTTCGCATTTGCGAGATCAGAGGCCTGTGCAAAAACGTCAGATACACTAGCTATGTTTATTAAGTCTAAATCACTCCCTGGCCTATCCAAAACTCACCCGAGCCCTCGGGGCTCCATACCAAACATGCACGCAAGTCTAAAAACATCATACGGATTTGCTCGTGAGATCAAATCATCAAAATAACATCAAAAACTACGAATTTAACCTCAAAACTCATGATTTTCTCAAGAACACTTTAATTTCACTATTTCTCAACCAGACGTCCGAATCACGTCAAATCAACTATGATTCTCACCAAATTTCACAGATAGAACTTAAATATCATAACAAACTTGTACCGGGCTCTGGAACCAAAATACGAGCCCGATACCAATGAGTTCAAACATTAATTCATTTCTTTATTTCCTTTAAAAACCAGCACAACAATTTTCTTCAAAAATTGTTTTCTAAAGCTAGGGACTTCGAAATTCAACTCCGGGCATACGCCCAAGTCCATATTTTACTCCGGACTTCCCAAAATCGTCGGAACACAGATTCGAGTCTGTTTACTAAAAATGTTGACCAAAGTCAACTAAAACCAAATTTTAACTCTAAAATTATTGTTTCTCATATTTTCACATAAAAGCTTCCCGGTTTTACGCCCGGACTGCACACGCAAATTAAAGTAATTAGAATTAGTCTTTTGAAGGCTAATGAGCCCAGAATAGTGTCTTAATTCATAAGATGGCCCTTTGAGTCATCACAACCTCCACCTTTAAAACAAATATTCGTTCTCGAACGGGCATAGAAAATTAGCTAAATTTCCAAATAGGTGGGGATATCTACTCTGCATGTCCGAGTCAGACTCCCAAGTAGCTGCCTGGACGGGTTGACCTTTTCATTGCACTCGAACTGAAGGATAACTCTTTGATCTCAATTGACGAACCTGCCGGTCTAAAGTGTCTGCTGGCTCCTCCTCATAGGTCAAATATTTTGTCCAATTGGACAGAGCTGAAATCTAACACGTGGGACGGGTCACCATGAATATTTCTGGAGTATAGTTACATGAAATACCAGATGAACTGAGGATAACCCTGGAGGCAACGCGAGTATATAAGCTACCTTCCCCACTCTATCAAGAATCTCAAATGGCCTGATATACCTAGGGCTCAACTTTCCCTTCTTTCCGAACCTCATAACACCCTTCATGGGCGATACCCGAAGTAATACCCTTTCTCCAGCCATGAATGCCACATCACGAACCTTACGGTCGACATAACTCTTTTACCTAGACTGAGCTGCACGAAGTTGATCCTACATACCCTTGACCTTATCTAAGGCCTCTTGAACTAAGTCTGTACCCAGTAACCGAGCCTCCCCCGGCTCAAACCATCCAACTGGAGATCTACACCGTCTACCATATAATGCCTTATAGGGAGCCATCTGAATGCTCGACTGATAACTATTATTATGGGAAAACTCCGCTAACGGCAAGAATTGATCCCAAGAACCTCCAAAATCAATAACATAGGTGAGGAGCACATACTCTAAGATCTGAATAGTATGTTCAGATTGCCCGTCCATCTGAGGATGGAATGCTGTGCTCAACTCAACCCGTGTTACCAACCCACGCTGAACTGCCCTCCAAAAGTGTGAGGTAAACTGCATACCCCGATAAAAAATGATAGACACGGGCACACCGTGAAGGCGAACAATCTCCTGAATATATATCTCTGACAACGCCCCTGAAGTATAAGTACTTGCCACTGGACTATCCACAACAACCCAAACGGCGTCGAACTTCCTCTGAGTTTGTGGGAGTCCAACAACGAAGTCCATAGTGATACGCTTCCACTTCCACTCAAGAATCTCTATCTGCTGAAGCAAACCACCGGGTCTCTGATGCTCATACTTTACCTGTTGACAATTCAAGCAACAAGCCACATACACAACAATGTCCTTCTTCATCCTTCACCACCAATAATTCTTCCGTAGGTACTGATACATCTTAGCAGCACCCCGGTGAATAGAATACTTAGAACTGTAGCCTCCTCAAGGATCAACTCACAAATACCATCAACATTAGGCACACACACTCGACCCTGCATCCTCAAAACACCGCCATCTCCAAATATAACCTTCTTGGCACCTCCGTGCCTAACTGTGTCCCTAAGGACCATCAAATGTGGGTCATCATCCTACCGATCTCTGATACGCTCAAATAAGGAAAACTGAGCGGCTGTACAAGCTAAAACACCACTAGGCGAAAGATCCAACCTCACGAACCGATTAGCCAAAGTCTGAATGTATGAAGCTAACAGTCTCTCACCGTCTGGAATGAATGCAAGGCTGCCCATACTCATTCCTTCCTACTTAATGCATCGGCCACCACATTGGCCTCTCCTGGATGATATAATATAGTGACATCATAATCTTTCAATAACTCTAACCATCTCCTCTGTCTCAAATTAAGATCCTTTTGCTTGAACAAGTACTGGAGACTGCGATGATCCGTGTAAACCTCACACGGCACACTATAAAGATAATGCCTCCATATTTTCAGTCTGTGAGCAATGGATGCCAATTCTAAGTCATGGAAAGGGTAATTCTTCTCATGGAATTTCAACTGTCGAGATGCATATGCGATCACCGTGCTCCCTACATCAATACCGCTCCAAGCCCAAAACGGGAAGCATCACAATATACCGTGAAAGATCCTGAACCTGATGGTAACACCAACACCGATGTTGAAGTCAAGGCTATCTTGAGCTTTTGAAAGCTCGTCCGACCATTTGAACGGGGCACCTTTTTGGGTCAATTTAGTCAATAGGGCTGCTATAGATGAAAACTCCTCCACATACCGATGATAGTTACCTGCCAAACCCAAGAAGCTCCCGATTTTTGTGGCTGAAGTGGGTCTAGGCCAGCTCTTGACTGCCTCTATCTTCTTAGGATCTACCTGAATACCCTCTGCTGATACGATGTGACCCAAGAAAGCTACTGAATCCAACCAAAACTCACACTTTGAAAATTTTGCAAACAACTGAGTATCCCTCAAAGTCTGGAGCGCTATCCGAGGTGCTGCTCATGTTCCTCCCGGCTGCGGGAGTATATTAGAATATCATCAATGATTACAAAGGAATCTAGATGAGGCTTGAAAACCCGATTCATCAAGTCTATAAAAGTTGTTGGGGCATTATTCAAACCAAAAGACATCACTAGAAATTCGTAGTGCCCATTCCTCGTCTGAAAGGCTGACTTAGGAACATCGGATGCCATAATCTTCAACTTATGGTAGCCCGACCTCAGATCAATTTTTGAAAACACCCTGGCACCCTGAAGCTGATCAAATAAATCATCAATTCTCTATAATAGATATTTATTCTTGACGGTGACTTTATTCAACTGCTGGTAGTCAATACACATCCTCATCGATCCATCCTTCTTCTTCAAGAACAAAATCGGTGCATCCCGTGGCGAGACATTAGGCCTAATGAAGCCCTTATCAATCAAGTCTTGCAACTATTCTTTCAATTCTTTCAAATCTGGTGGGGCCATCCGATATGGAGGAATAGAAATGGGTTGAGTGCCAGGAGCCACATCAATGCAAAAATCAATATCCTCATTGGGTGGCATCCCTGGCAGGTCTGCCGGAAACACCTCGGGAAACTCACAAACAATAGGCACCGAATTTATCGAAGAAACTTGAGCATTAGAATCACGAATATGGGCCAAATAAGCCAAGCATACCTTCCCAACCATGAGAAGAGCCTTGGCATAAGAAATCACTCTGCTGGGAGAATGACCAGAAGTCCATTTCCATTCTAATCGAGGCAACATTGGCAAGACTAACGTAACTGTCTTGTCGTGACATTCCACGATGGCATATTAAGGTGATAGCCAATCCATGCCTAATATGACTTCAAAATTGACCATGTCAAGAAGTAAAAGGTATACACTAGTTTCAAGACCCTCAATAATGACTACACACGAACGATACACACGATCTACAACAATAGCGTCCCCCACTGACGTAGACACATAAATAGGGACACTCAAGGAATCACGGGGCACAACCAAATACGAAGCAAGATAAGATGATACATAATAATAAGTAGACCCTGGATCAAATAAACTGAAGCATCTCTATTGCAAACTGAAATGGTACCTGTGATAACGACATCAGAGGATTCCACCTCAGGTCTAGCTGGAAATGCATACAATCGGGGTTGGGCCCCACCACCCTGAACTATGTCTTTGGGAGGACCTCTGATAGGCGGACCTCCACCTCTAGTAGTTTGGCCTCCACCTCTAACAATCTGGCCCCTACCTCTGGCTACCTGACCCCTACCCCTGGCTGGCTGGGCAGGTGGTGCTGTAGCTGGTGCCGAAACTATGCCACGAGAACCCTGGTACTAAAGCTGATTACCTGAATACCTCGGACAAGCTCTCTGAATATGCCCATATTTACCACACTCAAAGAATCCCTCCTGATATAGAGGTTGACCCTGACGAGCCGACTGACCATGATAATAACTCTGCAGAGAAGATGCTCTGATAGGAGCTGATGGTGCGCTATAGACTGGCTGAGCAGAAGGAGGCGTATAAGAACCACGACCACCAGAAGTACCATGTGAAGCTTGAAGTGATGAATGGAATGGCCTGGAAGAATGGCCTCTACTGAAATTAACCCCGCCTCCAAATGAGGCACCACTGAATCCCATGGAATGGCGAGGTCTCTTGTCTGACCCCTGACCTCCTAATTCGAGAACCATCTCGACTCTATTGGCCACATTGGCAGCATCCTGAAAGAAAATCTCTCTCCCTGTCTCCTTAGCCATCTGCAATCTGCTCGGCTGAGCAAAACCCTCAATAAATCTCCTTACCCTCTCTCTCTCTCTCTCTGTGGGTAACAAAAGAATAACATGTCGGGCCATATCCACGAAGCGAGTCTCATACTGGGTGACAATTATTCTTCCCTACTGAAGACTCTGAAACTGACGACAGTGCTCCTCTCTAGCAGTGATAGGTAGAAGCTTCTCCAAAAAGAGATGCGAAAACTGATCCCAATTCAGAGCAGGTGACCTAACTAGTCTAGTCAACAAATAATCCCTCCTCCATTTCTTGGCGGAACCAGTCATCTGAAAAGCGGCGAAGTCGACCCCATTGGTCTCCAAAATACCCATGTTCCGAAGAACCTCATGATAACTATTAAGATATTCCTGAGGATCCTCTGAAGTAGCACCACTAAAATGGACAGGGAAAATCTTGATAAACCTGTCCAATCTCCACAAAGTATCGGAGGACATAACTGCTCCATCAACAAGCGGTGCTGCAGCAACTGGCTGAACTACCCCAGCTAGATTGCCTGCTGGGTTCTGAATCTGTGGAGTAGTCTCATCAGGAGTATTTGTAGCAGGTAGGGCTGTTCATTTGAATTGGATATCCGAAATCCGAACCGATCCATTCAATTTTGGATTTCGAATTTCGAATTGGATCAGGTTTCAGATTGTGTTTATTAAAATTTTGGATCGGATTCGGATTTGGTATATTTTAATCCGATCCGATCCGATTCGAAATCAGAAATTATTAGGCAATGTGTAAATACTACACTTTAATTTCGGATAGTCATTAATTCCTTTACATCTTCCTCCAAGTTATTACCTTTACAATTGCTAGATTTTGCTATATTGGCACCATAGTACTCCCATAATTGTATAAACATGAATTTTTCTTAATGCATTGTCTCTTTTATAAAGAAAATATACATTTTAGTTTGCAACTTTAAGGCATAATAAGATCCGAAATCCGATCCAATCCAAACTTTAAAATTCGAATCCAATCCGATATAATTAGGATTGGATTCGGATTGCATTTTCTAGAATTCGAAATCCGAATACGAAATGTGCTAAATCCGATCCGTGCACAACCGTAGTAGCAGAAGTCTAGACCCCCACTCTAACCTAAGATACGGCTGCTGCCACTAGGAGTGTGCCAGTCTGGGCTACACTCTCCATAATTCCCACTAATCGGACCAAAGCGTCCTGAAGCACCGGGGTAGCAATAAACTCCTCTGGGACCTGAGCTGGTCCCGCTGGAACGGTCTGAGCTGGAGCCCCCTTATCAATCTCTATATGGGGCTCCGCAGCTGGGGCTGCTGTCTGAGCAATGGGCTGAGTCCTGCCCCTGCCTCGGCCTCTGCCCCTAGTAGGAGCTACTGCTGATGGAGGACCTGACTGTTGGTCAGCAGAATAGGAAGCACATATTCTCGCCATCTGCGAGAGAATAGAAGAGTTCTGTCAGTATTTGAGATAACAAGAACCACACGACATAGTAGAAATAAAATGAGTTTGTTGTTAACTTCATAACCTCTGAGAGATAAGTACATACGTCTCCGTACCGATCCTTCAGTCTCTATTAATCTTGTTCGTGAATTGTGAGACCTAGGCAACCTAGTGCTCCGATACCAACTTGTCATGACCCAAATTCCCAACCTTCGGGATCGTGATGGTTCCTAACACCATCCTTGCGAGGCAAGACAATGTTAGAACTTAATTAACCTTTTTCTTTTAAAAGTTTACTTAAACACAATAGAACAATTTAAAATTAAAAGGAAATCTAATACTTTCCAATAAATGCAATCAGGAATAATATTCGATAAGATGAAACAAACCACGAACTAATACTAACTATATACCTACTTAGGGTCTGGTGTCACAATTCACGAACTACTAAAGAATACTACAAGTATTTGACTGAAATAAATATATCTCTATTTTTGAATGAAATTAAACAACAATCTAAATAATAAAGGGAAGACTCTAGGAATCTACGGACGCCAGCAGATCTACCTCGTATCTCTGTGCGAATAATATCAGCTACTACTTTCACCTAGCTCTGGCCGGTACCTGGATCTGCACAAGAAGTCCAGAGTGCAGTATCAGTACAACCGACCCCATATACTGGTAAGTGCCGAGCCTAACCTCGACGAAGTAGTGACGAGGCTACGGTGGGGAATTTATAACATAACCTTGATACAATGTATAATAAAGCAATAAGGGAATAATAACAAATTAAACAATACTTGCAACAAGCAAATAAAACAACTCGGTAAACTTTTCCAGATCTCAGTTATAACCAATCCTCATGAAAATTTCCAAGTTTTAATTTAAAATAACCGTAAGTGCAGAATATGAAATGACAACAATAAAACAATGAGTATTCCTATCTTTATGTTTAAAATCAGTAAAACATGAATATCCTCCCTTATTGCTCCTTGTTGCGGCGCGCAACCCGCTCCCACCTGTCCACCCTTATTGCTCCTACCTATATTTATCGCCCTTATTTCTCCTGTTGCGGCGTGTAACCCCATCCCCCTTGTCCACCCACTCCTTGTTGCGGCGTGCAACCCGCTCCCACGAGACAATCACATCTCTTTATTTATAAAAAAAAAAAAGATTTCACAATTTAGGTCAAAGCCTTTCACAATATTTATGTCTCAAAAATTGTAAACAGAAAGTTGTACTATTCGTAAACTTTATCAATTATCCTTTCACAATAAAACCAATCGGAATGTATCGTACAACACTGTCGACCAACTTAACCTTTTACGTACCATAATTAAGCCAAGGGAACAACTAACACTTCCAAAATACTTGAAACAATACTTAACAACAAGTTGATAAAAACAAGTAGACATGGAGGCATCAAAATCATGAAGATAATCAAAACAGGAATATAATGAATTGAAAACGAGGAAAGGATCATGTTAAATAGATAATTTGGTGGTGCATAGATACTCATCACCTCACCTATACACCACACACATGAAATTTCACATAGCTTCTAAGTTGGGTATTCCTATTCCCTCAAGCCAAGATTAAACCAAACACTTACCTCGATCTCACAAGCAATTCACTGCTCAAGCATAGCTTTTCCTTTAGAATTTGACTCTAACTCGCTCGAATATAATCACAATTGGTTCAATATCATTAATTATTTCTAAAGGCATTAACTTTAATGAAAAATTATGATTTTCCTATGTTTTTCTTTCAAAAGACGAAAATCGACTCCGGGCCCGCTTGGTCTAAACTCGAGGTTCGGACCAAAACCCGAATATACAATTGGTTTTGGAATCCGACCTCAATTCGAGGTCTAAAATCCTAAATTCTAAAACTCCTAATTTCTACCCAAAAATCCCAATTTTTACCATGAAAAACTCTAGATTCTATGATGAAATCCTGTAAAAGGTTGTTGAGGATTGAAAGGAATTAGTTAGAGATCACTTACCAATGATTTGGAGAAGTTTGGGTCTTTGGAAAATCGCCTATGGAGGTTTAGGGTTTGCGAGAATTGAAAAATGGGTGAAAATCCCGTCTAAAATCTCACTTAATAGGCTGCAGTTATCGCAATTGCGATCATGTGTTCACAATTGCGAATCATTTGAATTTACAGCTGCCTTCGCATTTGCGATATATATGTCGCTTTTGCGACTTCTGGGGGCTTTCGCGATTCCGGCCAAATCTTCGCATTTGCGAGGATGGCCTTCCGAGGTCTTCTTCGCATTTGTGACAAAAATGTCGCATTTCCTAGGCCGGCAACCTTTGCATTTGTGAATACTGCTCTCGCATTTGCAATATCAGAGGCCTGTGCAAAAACACCAGATACACCGACTATGTTTATTAAGTCTAAATCACTCCATGGCCTATCCAAAACTCACCCGAGTCCTCGAGGGTCCATACCAAACATGCATGCAAGTCTAAAAATATCATGCGGACTTGCTCGTGCGATCAAATCATCAAAATAACATCAAAAACTACAAATTTAACCTCAAAACTCATGATTTTCTTAAGAACACTTCAATTTCAGTATTTCTCAACCGGATGTCTGAATCACGTCAAATCAACTCTGATTCTCACCAAATTTCATAGATAGAACTTAAATATCATAACAAACTTGTACCGGACTCCGGAACCAAAATACGGTCCCGATACCAACGAGTTCAAACCTTAATTTATTTCTTTATTTGTTTTAAAAGCCATCACAATAATTTTCTTCAAAAATTGTTTTCTTAAGCTAGGGACCTCGGAATTCAATTCTGGGCATTTGCCCAAGTCCCATATTTTACTGCGGACCTTCCGAGGTTGTCGGAACACAGATCCAGGTCCGTTTACTATAAATATTGATCATAGTCAACTAAAACCAAATTTTAAATCTAAAATTATTATTTCTCATATTTTCACATAAAAGCTTTCCGGTTTCACGCCCGGACTGTGCATGCAAATCGAAGTCATTAAAATTAGTCCTTTTAAGTCTATTTAGCCCAGAATAGTGTCTTAATTCATAAGATGACCCTTTGGGTCATCACACTCATACCCAATTTTCCTGAATTTTAGTCAATTTATTCACTCTCTACCTTTCACAAATGGCAAAGACATCCAAAATTGTGCCCCAAAAAGAGAGGCCTTGTCTTCATCACTCTCCGCTGGCGATGCAGCTGAGGCTAGGGGTGTTCGTTGGTCGGTATGGTATGATATTTAGATATTTCGGTTCGGTATTTTCGGTATTTGACTTAAAATGCTATACCAATACCGTAGCTAATTACATTCTGTATGGTTCGATTTTTCTCCTTTCGGTTTCAGTTTATCCGGTTCGGTAACTTCAGTTTATTCGATTTGAATACTAACTAGTGAGTAGAGTTATAGACTATAATATTCTTAATTAAAACATTCAAAAGTACAAAAGTAAAAACGTTTGCTGACAAAAATTTTGTTCAAAACCAGCAAATATCAACCCAGAGAGAGAAAATTGTACATAAAGGAATAAATTTGGTCATTAGAATATTTTGTTACTTGCTTAGAATTAATTGATGAACTTATAAATAAAGGAAAGTAAGATTTTAGATTTTTTATATTTATGTTATAATTAATAATATGTGTATTGTGTAATATAATATATATTTCGGTACGATATCGATATTTCGGTATTTTGTTTTCAAATACCAAATACCATACCTAATACCAAATTATTTTTAAAACTTAAACCAAATACCATATCTAATACTAAAATATTGAATACCAAATACCAAAATTTTCGATTTCAGTACGGTAATTCGGTATTTACCAAATTATGCACAACCCTAGCTGCGGCGGAGTCCCACCTTGAGGAATATGTTCCTATGGGGTGCCCGACGGTTGCTGATCTCAAGATAGAGAAGACCCCTCCGGTACAGGGCCAGTGTGAACCGATGTCAAGGTACATGTGTACCATCACCGAAGGCCTCCTCGATAAGGTTAAAGAGGAGTTCAACTGGGTAAATAAGCTCGTGGTCGTTCCCTCCCCTGGACCCTGTAATAATTGATTTCTACAAAAGGTACAATGTTACCCTGGGCTAGATTCACCCATCATTTTGGAGGATCGTCGTCCTCCTCTACTTCTTCACCAGCAAAATCGAGGGTTGCTCTTTTACCCTTGATCATCTAATGCATATCTATAGTCGCCAGATCTATCGAGGACTAATTAAGATTTCTCGACGAGACAATAAAGCCCCATTCTCAAGTCTTGATGAGACCCACAATTTAGGTTGGACTGGTAGGTTTGTCCGAATAAGGACATCGAACATGATCCCTGCGGAAGATATGCCATTCCGGGAGCGATGGAATTTTAATCATATGTGTCTTTGCCTTGAGTTCTCATTTTTCCATTCTTAATTTCTTCAACTTTCGCTTATTTTTACTTTGTTATTGCAGTTGTGGCCCAAATGTCGGACCCGGTTCTGGAATTAAAAAGGTGGGTCGAGAGCCTAGTGTCTCAGAGGCCCTACTCCGAACGGGCTTGGATGGATCTTTCCAAAGATCGATGGGAGGCTCGCAACCACGATAAGCTTTTGTTTCTTACATGTGAACCATTTTAGTCTTTCTTAAACTAACTTGTTTACCTTTCTTCACAGGTCTCGGGAAGGATGTTTCGCTGAGGCCTCTTTCTGGCGGCGAGGATGGCGCGCTGATTCAGCCCATTGCTTGTAGATGCGGTCCCAATCCTTTAAGTCATTTCCGTACCTGCAAGGGAAATTCCACAGGTGGGGCAGTAGGTCAGCATATGTGGAATAATTGGGCAGAAATAGGATTTCAAGGGTTTGATTCCCATTTCGATCTTGGGACTTTAAGAGCTCGGTGTGAGGTAATGTTTCGAGGTTTCTTCAAGAAGATTGTTGGGGTAAGTGATTCTTACTCGGTTTGGACTATATTTCATGGATCTATTGTTATTTTCATCATCTAATTAGGGATTTGAGAAGAAAATTTGGGGGAAAATGGTAGGAACTTCATAGAATAAAATTTTGAGTTTTGGAAGTTGATTTGAGGTCAGATTCGAGTAATTCTTGTATGGTTAGACTCGTGAGTGAATGAGAGTTCATATTTTGTGACTTTTACCCGATTCTGAGATGTGGGTCCGGGGAGGCTTTTTGGAACGATTTCCTAATTTCTTGCTTTAGCTTAGATTTCATTGATTAAATTGGTTTCTTATAGATATATTTATGGTATGTAATTGTGTTTGGATAGATTTTGGTCATTTGGAGTCGGATAATCGAGGAAAGGGCATTCTTACGGATTAATTTGAGCTTGGTTCGAGGTAAATGGCTATCCTAACCTTGTGTGGGGCAAATCTTCTTAGGATTTGGTATTGATATGATATGTGAGCACCGTGTACGCGAGGTGACAAGTGCGTACATGAGCTATTTGTTGCAAAACCTGATTTTTACTGAGTAATTACCTATTTTAACCTTAATTGAGTATTATAGCATGCGTAGTTATCATGTTAGCCTAGAATAACATGTATGTGTGTCCTAATTGCTTAACTGAACTCTTTGCAACATGATTAGTGAATTCCTTATTCTTTTCTTGACTTGTACTTAGCCTAAAATGTACATTCTCGTGTTGTAGCTGTTATCTTCATTTGTTTGAGTTGTGTATTTACTTTGGGACTACGGGACGATATCCCTGGAGATCCCGCTGCATATTTACTTTTGAGACTACGAGGCAGTACCTCGCGAGCTCTCCCTGCATTTACTTTTGAGACTACGAGGCGGTATCTTGGGAGTTCTCCCTACACATTTACTTTTGAGACTACGAGGTGGTACCTCGGGAGTTCTCCCTGCATATTTATTTTGGGACTACGAGACGGTATCTTGGGAGATCGCCTGCTGTCATTTATTCTATGTGTTGAACTATTATTAATGTGTTTCTTTTTGCTTAGTTCCATTCTATTCCTATACTGTATATTTTCCATTTCATTTATTATTTACTAGTAGGCATGGCCTGATCTCGTCACTACTCGACCAAGGTTAGACTTGGCACTTACTAGGTACCATTGTGGTGTACTCATGCTACTCTTCTGCACATATTTTGTGTGTTGATCCAGGTGCTCATTATCAGCCACATTATCAGTGATCTGGGACAACTTTGGAGACTTCAAGGTATATCTTCCGCGTCCGCAGACCTCAGAGTCCCCCTCTATTCTCCCCCGTGTCAAACACTTCCTGTATTTCTTTTTATTAGACTCTGGTTTATAGAGATACTATTTCCTTTCTGTAGCTTGTGACTCATGATGTTCCAGGTTTTGTGAAAGTTGTATACGTCTAGCATTTTGGTTATTGTACATGGCGAGTGGCATTGTTATTGGTTATTCATTATCTATTGCAGTTAGTTGATAAGTTTTGCTTCTATTATTAGTATTTCCACAATTTGTTATGCTTACCTAGTCGTAGAGAATAGGTGTCGTCACGGCGTGTTTCGGAGGGGTGTTTGGGTTGTGACAAGTTGGTATAGAGCTCTAGGTTGATAGGTGTCGTGAGTCATAAGTCAGTTTATTAGAGTCTCGCGGATCGGTACGGAGACGTCTGTACTTATCTTCGGGAGGTATGGAACTTTTAGGAACAATTATACTTCTTTGATTACTTGTCATGCGAAGATGTTGGCATCAAATTCTAAACTTTTCTATTCTATTCTTTTTCACAGATAGTGAGGACCCGTACCGGAGGATCTGACGACCAGGAACCCGTGCCCCTTGCTAGATCCCTAGAGACCGGGACTGGGGTCGGGGTAGAGGACGATCACGCGGTGCATCCAGAGCACCCACGCGAGTTGGGACAGATGAGCCTCCAGCAGCTCCAGCTGGAGGGCAAGCACTGGAGGTGCCTATTGCTGCACCAGTCCTCTAGGAGATTCTAGCCTAGTTTATGAGCATGTTCAGCACCTTAGCTCAAAATGGATTGATCCTTCCACATCTCAGGCCGGGGGAGGGTCACAGACTCCTGCAGCCTGTACTCCTGAGCAGAGGGTCCAGGTTGACCAGACCCTAAAGTTATCCCTATGCAGTCGGTAGCTCCGGTTTAGCACAAGACTAGGACATCTGAGGTGGAGCAGCTCAGACTTGAGAGGTACAAGAAGTACCGCCCACCTACCTTCATTGGATTGGCTACATATGATGCTCAGGGTTTTCTGGAGGAGTGTCATCATATCCGTACTATGGGTGTAGCAGAGACAAGTGGAGTTTCTTTTACCACCTTCTAGCTTAGAGGAGCAGCCTATCAGTGGAGTGTGCTTATGAGTTGAGTAGTCATTATGAGGCAGCTTCACTTACACTGACTCAGTTCTTGGACATGTTTTTGAGAGAGTATGTCCTTCAGAGCCTCAGGGACTTATGGCGTGCGGAGTTTGAGCAGCTGCGCCAGGGTGCTATGACTGTGAAGAGTATGTAGTCCGTTTTAGTTATTTGGTCCGACATGCACCGACCTTGGTTGCCACAATTCGTGAGAGGGTTCAACAGTTTATTAAGGGACTTCACCCCAGTATCCAGATCAGTATGGCCAGAGAGTTGGAGATGGACATTTCCTATCAGCAGGTTGTGAGTATTTCTAGGAGATTGGAGGGCATGCTTGCCCAATATAGAGAGGAGAGGGAGGCCAAGAGATCTCGAGATTCTGGCCCTTACAGTGGTACTCGTTCCCCAGCTGCAGTTTGCCATGTTAGGGGTTATGTGAGTCGCCCTGTTCATTCAGCTCTTCCACCTGCCAGGGGCATTCCAACCTATTTTATGCCCCAGGAGCCTTATTATGCACTGCTAGTATCTAGTGTGCCTCCTACTCAGGGTGCTTTTAGCGGCCAGTCCAGCATACCTGGCCCGAATCAGTCAAAATAGCCATGCCCTCCGAGGGGGTTGTTTTGAGTGTTGTGACACTCCCCATATTGTGAGGGATTGCCCCAAACTTAGGAGGGGAGCACTTCCACAGACTTCTCAGCCACCGCGTGGTCCACCGGGTCCTCACGTATGAATCCAGCACCAGCTACCGCTCCACCTACTCAGCTAGCTCGAGATGGAGGTCGGGGAGGTCAAGGTCGCCCTAGAGGGGAGGCCATGCCAGATATTGTGCTCTTCCAGCTCGTACATGGGCAGTTTCTTATGACTCTGTCATTACAGGTATTGTTCTGGTCTGTCATAGAGATTCATCTGTATTATTTGAACCAGGCTCTACATATTCCTATGTGTCCTCTTATTTTTCCCCGTATTTGGGCGTATCTCAGGATTCTTTGAGTTCTCCCATTTATGTGTCTACTCCTGTGGGAGATTCTTTTATTGTGGACAGCATGTATCGATCGTGTTTGATTCCTCTTAGTGGTTTTGAGACCAGAGCCAATTTATATTACTCAGCATGGTAGACTTTGATGTTATCTTGGGCATGGACTGGTTGTCACCCTATTATTCTATTCTTGATTGTCACGCTAAGACTGTGACACTGGCTATGCCAGGTTTACCGCGATTAGAGTGGAGGGGTATAGTAGAGTACACTCCCATCAAAGTTATTTCATTTCTTAAGGCTCAACGAATGGTTGAGAAAGGGTGTGACGCGTATCTAGCTTATGTTAGAGATGTCAGTATTGATAACCCTACAATTGAGTCAGTTCCAGTAGTGAGGGACTTCCCAGATATGTTTCCAGCTGATCATCCGGGCATGCCACCCGACAGAGATATTGATTTGTTGTGGGGAACATAACCCATATCTATTCCTCTATATCGTATGGCTCCTCCTGAGTTGATGGAGAAATTGTAGGAGTTGCTTGATAAAGGCTTCATTCGGCCCAGTTGAATTATGTTTAGCTATTATCAGTTGAAAATTTGGGAGCCAGATATCCCGAAGACTGCTTTCAGGACTCAGTATGGGCACTATGAGTTTCTTGTGATGTGTTTTGACTGACCAATGCCCCAACAACTTTTATGCACTTGATGCAACAGTGTGTTCTGGACTTATCTTGACTCATTCATTATTGTGTTTATTGACAACATTCTGGTGTACTCCTAGACTCGAGAGGATCATGAGCAGCACTTGAGGATTGTGCTTCAGACCTTGAGAGAAAAGAAGTTGTATGCAAAATTTTCAAAGTGTAAGTTTTGGCTAGACTCAGTGGCATTGTTGGGTCATGTAGTATCAAGTGATGGGATCAAGGTGGATCCGAAAAAGGTGGAAGCAGTGTAGAGTTGTCCTAGACCGTCATCAGTTATGGAGATCCAAAGTTTTCTTGGTTTGGCGGGGTATTACCATCATTTTGTAGAAGGATACTCATCCATTGCAGCACCTATGACCAGGCTGACCCAGAAGGGTGCTCCGTTCAGGTGGACAGAAGAATATGAGGAGAGATTTCAGAAGCTCAAGACAACTTTGACTACAACCCCAGTATTGGTATTGCCTACAAGTTCAGGGTCTTATACTGTATATTGTGATGCGCCGCGGATTGATCTTCGTGCAGTGTTGATGCAGGACGGTAGGGTGATTGCCTACGCGTACATACACCTGAAGGTAAATGAAAATAACTACCATATCCACGACCTTAAGTTAACAGCTATTGTTCATGCCTTGAAGATTTGGCAACACTATTTCTATGGTTTTCCTTGTGAGATTTACACTGATCATCGGAGTTTGCAGCATTTGTTCAAGAAAAAGGATCTTAACTTGCATCAATGGAGGTGGTCGAAGCCACTTAAGGACTATGATATTACTATTTTGTACCACCTGGGGAGGGGAAAGATGGCGGTCGATGCTTTGAGTCATCGGGCGGAGAGTTTGGGGAGTTTAGCATATCTACTAGAAACAGAGAGGCCATTGATGTTGGATGTTCAGGCCTTAGCCAGCCAGTTTATGAAATTGGATATTTCAGAGCCGAGTCGAGTATTGGCTTGTGTGGTCTCTCGGTCTTCTCTTTATGATCTTATTAGGGAGCGTCTGTATGATGACCCCTATCTGCCTGTCCTTAAGGACACGGTCCAACACAGTGATTCTAAGGAGGTCACTATTGGGGATAATGGTGCATTGAGTATGTAGGACAGGTTATGTGTGCCTAGATGATTTACGAGAGTTGATTCTTTAGGAGGCTCACAGTTCGCGGTACTCCATTCATCTGGGTGTCACGATGATGTATTAGGACTTGAGGCGGCATTATTGGTGGAAGAGGAAGAGTAAGGACGTAGTAGAGTATGTGTCTCGGTGTCAAAATTGCTAGCATGTGAAGTATGAGCATCAGTAGTCGGGTGGGTTGCTTAAGAAGTTAGATATTTCAGAGTGGAAATGAGAGTGGATCACTATGGATTTCGTTGTTGGAATTCCACGAACTCAGCGGAGGTTTGATGCAGTTTGGGTGATTGTGGATAGGCTGACCAAGTCAGCTCATTTCATTCCTGCGATGACTACCTATTCTTCCGAGCAACTGCCTACATCTGCGAGATCGTCAAGATTCATGGCGTGCCGGTATGTATCATCTTTGATATGGCTACGCAGTTTACGTCACGGTTCTGGAGGGCCGTACAACATGAGTTGGGTACTCGAGTGGAGCTGAGCACAACATTTCACCCTCAGACTGACAGACAATCTAAGCGCACTATTTAGATATTAGGGGATATGCTCTGTGCGTGTATGATGGAGTTTGGAGGGTTGTGGGATCAGTTCTTTCCACTTGCGGAGTTTGCCTACAACAACAGTTATTAGTCGAGCATCCAGATGGCACCGTATGAGGCTCTGTATGGTAGGCGGTGTCGGTCCCCAGTCGGTTGGTTCGAGCCAGATAAGGCCAGATAATTGGGTATAGACTTGGTTCAGGATGCCCTGGAAAAGGTGAAGGTGATTCAGGATCGACTTCGCACAACACAGTCCAAATAGAAGAGTTATGCAGACTGGAAGGTTCGCAATGGTGCATTCATGGTTGGAGAGCAGGTCTTGCTCCAGATATCTTCTATGAAGGGCGTTATGAGGTTCGGGAAGAAGGGCAAGCTAAGCCCAAGGTTCATTGGTCCCTTTGAGGTGTTGTAGCGGGTTGGGGAGGTTGCTTATGAGATTGCCTTACCTCTCAGTCTAGCAAGAGTTGATCCGATATTCCATGTTTCTATGCTCCGTAAGTATCACAGTGACCCGGCTCATGTATTAGATTTCAGCTCAGTCCAGTTGGACAAGGATCTATCTTATGTTGAGGAACCAATGGCTATTTTGGACAAGGAAGTCAGAAAGCTAAGGTCAAAGAACATTGCTTTCATGAAGGTGTAGTTGAGGGGTCAGCCGGTCGAGGAGGCGACTTGAGAGACCAATCATGATATGTGCAACCGTTATCCTCAACTTTTCACCACTTCAGGTATGTCTCTACACTCGTTCGAGGACGAACGAATGTTTTAATAGAGGGAGTATGTAACGACCCGGCCGATCGTTTTGACAGTTATAGCCCCGATCCCCTGTTTACTACTTCCCCGTGTCTTTTTCTGCTTATGTGTCTTATCGGGAGGTGTTGGTTGTGGTTTCGGAATGTTTTGGGACACTTAGTCCCTAAACAAAGCTTAAGTCTTAGGATTTTTTACTATAGTCAGAACTGTGTGAAGACGACTCCAAAATGGAGTTTTGTTAGTTCCTTTAGCTACGTTGGGTGATTTTGGACATAAGGGCGTGCCCAGATTTTGTTTTGGAGGTCTTTAGCTCATTTAGGCTTGAAATGGCGAAAGTCAAATTTTTGGAGATTTGGACCAGTAGTGGAATTTTTGATATCGGGGTTGGATTTCAATTCTGGAAGTTGGAGTAGGTCCGTAATGATGAATTTGACTTGTATGAAAAATTTGGGGTCAATCGGATGTGTTTTGGTAGGTTTCGACATCAGTTGTAGAATTTTGAAGTTTCAAGTCCATCAAGTTTGAATCGGAGGGTGATTTGTGTTTTTAGAAATGTTTGATTTGATTCGAGGGCTCGACTAAGTTCGTATAGTGTATTAGGACTATTTGGTATGTTTGGTTGAGGTCCCGGGGGCCTCGGGTGTGTTTCAAATGCTTAACAGAATGAGATTTGGACTTAGGCAATTGCTGAGATTTTTGGCCTTCTGGTGTTTCGCACCTGTGGAAGGGAGACCACAGGTGCGGACTCGCATGCACGGAAGAAGTCCGCATGTGTGTTTTGGTCCATTTGGCCTGTGAGCGCAGGTGCGAGGAGGGAGCCGTATCTGCGCATCCGCAGATGTGGAAGAGCTGCCGCAGAAGTGGAAAGGCCTGGAGTGTGGGGGTATCGCAGAAGCGGGAAGAATTTCGCAGGAGGGGCGTGCATGTGCGGCCCATTGCTCGCAGATGCGGTCCCAGTCCTTTAAGTCATTTCTGCACCTGCGAGGGAAATTCTGCAGGTGCGGCAGTAGGTCCGCAGATTCATAATAACTTCGGCGGAAAATAGGATTTCGAGGGTTTGATTCCCATTTCGATTTTGGGACTTTCAGAGCTCGGTGTGAGATCATTTTTCGAGGTTTCTTCAGAAGATTGTTGGGGTAAGTGATTCTAACTCGGATTGGACTATATTTCATGAATCTATTGCTATTTTCATCATCTAATTAGGGATTTCAGTTGGAAATTTGGGGGAAAATGGTAGGAGCTTCATAGACTAAAATTTCGAATTTTGGAAGGTGATTTGAGGTCGGATCCGAGTAATTCTTGTATGGTTAGACTCGTCAGTGAATGGGTGTTCATATTTTGTGACATTTACCCGATTCCGAGACATGGGCCCGAGGAGGATTTTTGGGATGATTTCCTAATTTCTTGCTTTAGCTTAGATTTCATTGATTATATTAGTTTCTTATAGATATATTTATGGTATGTAATTATGTTTGGCTAGATTTGGGCCATTCGGAATCGGATAATCCAGGAAAGGGAATTCTTATAGATTGATTTGAGCTTGGTTCGAGGTAAATGGCTTGCCTAACCTTGTGTAGGAGAAATCCCTTTAGTAATTGGTATTGATATGATATGTGAGCGCCATGTGCATGAGGTGACAAGTGCGTGCACGAGCTATTTGTTGCAAAACCTGATTTTTACTGAGTAATTACCTATTTTCACCTTAATTGAGTATACTAGCATGTGTAGTTATCATGTTAGCTTAGAATAGCATGTCTACGTGTCTTAATTTCTTAACTAAACTCTTTGTTACATGCTAAGTGAATTTCTGCTTCTTTTCTTGACTTGTACTTATCCTAAACTGTACATTCTCGTGTTGTAGATGTTATCTTCATTTGTTTGAGCTATGTATTTACTTTGGGACTACGAGACGGTATCCCGGGAGATCCCCCTGCATATTTACTTTTGAGACTATGAGAGGTACCTCGGGGGTTCTCCCTGCATTTACTTTTGAGACTATGAGGCGGTACCTCGGGAGTTCTCCTTACACATTTACTTTTGAGACTACGAGGCGGTACCTCGGGAGTTCTCCCTGCATATTTATTTTGGGAATACGAGAAGATATCTCGGGAGATTCCCTGCTGTCGTTTATTCTGTATGTTGAACTATTATTACTTTGTTTCCTTTAGTTTTGTTCGAGTCAATTCTTATACTGTATATTCTCTGTTTCATTTATTATTTACCAGTGGGCCTGACCTGACCTCGCCACTACTCGACCGAGGTTAGGCTTAGCACATAATGGGTACTATTTTGGTATACTCATGCTACTCTTATTCACATATTTGTGTGCAGATCCAGTTGCTCGTTATCAGCCGCATTATTAGTGAGTTGGGACAGCTTTGGAGATTACAAAGTATATCTGCCACGTCCGCAGATCTTGGAGTCCCCCTATATTCTCCTACGTGTCAAATACTTCCTGTATTTCTTTTTATTAGAATATGATGTATAGAGATACTATTTCCTTTCTGTATCTTGTGATTCATGATGTTCCAGGTTATAGGAAAGTTGTGTACGTCTAGCGTTTTGGTTATTGTACATGTCGAGCAACATTATTATTGGTTATTCAGTATCTAGTGCAGTTAATTGATAAGTTTTGCTTCTATTATTGGTATTTCTGTAATTTGTTAGGCTTACCTAGTCGTAGAGACTAGGTGCCGTCACGACGTGTTTTGGGGGGGGGGGTGTTTGGGTCGTTACAAATCCGGGCGGGTGGTTCGTTCGCAAGCTACAGTTCCAGAAAGGAGTCCTCCAAGCCGGAGGAAATTGATAAAGGAACTTTGCCCAAGGTTCCCGAATAAGAAATCACTCCGTACCCGTCGAAAGAGGTTCTACCAAACATCGGAAGAGGTTCCTGGGGTCGAACCTGGGGTGGTCGATATCTCAGACTCCCCCAGGTTTCTGATGCCATGATCCAAGAGGCCAATATTTTAGAGAGGAAACGTGTAGATCTCCACATCTTCTTTGATGGGCTCGAGGGAGATACTTCCGAATAGATTCCCGCTTTTGGCAATCTATCAGTCCTGAGGAAGATACCATCGTCGGGGGCAACTGGGTCTCCACCAGGATCGAAGCTGGTGGATCAATTTCCAGCTCCAAGTGCCAATCCCAACCGCAAACGGCATTTAGTATTGACCGTCCCCGAAGATGCTCAGGTTTTCTCCCCCCCCCCCTCGATCGGGATCACAGTTATTTGAGGGGCCTGGTGACCGAAGAAGACCTGGAGGTGATGAATGCCGTGGGGGACGCTTTTTCGTTCAACAAGGCCCAACAGGCACTAAATCGGGCAATATTCGAACTCTATTTCATACTCTCTTTATACAGGTATATTATTCTTAACACCTTTTCTCTTTCTTTTGTAGGCTTCGATGTTGCACCATGAAGCCTTTGTCAGAATCCGAGAGGAGCACAAAGCCAAAGTTTGGAGCCTTACTGAGAAGAATGATACTTACCGGCTCCTCAGCGAAAGACTCCAGGCTGATCTGGTCGCAACTCGGGAGGAGAATATTGACATGGAAAAACAGGTATTCTGAATGATCCACGATAATGATGTTGAGTTTGAGATAACAACTAATGATCCAATTCACAGATTCGACAGAGGCTCGAGCAAATCGACCAGTTCAGCAAGCAAGTGGATGACATTCGGGCCAAGCGATGTTTTTAAAGGGAGCATGGACGTCTTGGATGCTATGAAAGATGTCGTTCAAGCTCAGTTGGAATCGTCTGAGACTCATCTTCGAGGTGAGAAAGAGAAGAACTCGGTGCGGACTGAGAAGATCAAAGAGCTCCAGTCTCAACTAGACTCGACTACCAACAAACTCAAGGAGGCTAAATCCGAAGTGGTCAAGACCGGCATCCAGGCCGATGAAAAGGTGTCCCGGTTCAAAGTTGATGGCGAGTCCATCCAGACTAAATCCAGAAGCATGATCGATCACGCGAAGTGGCAAGCTCGGAAGGAGGCCCTCGAAGATGCTCAAGCCCAAGATTTTGATATTGTGGCCGAGATCGACAATGCTCAAGCAGAAGAACACCGGGCTCGGAAGCTGGCCTTCCCCGAAGATGACTCTGATGAGATTGACGAAGAAGTTCTCAAAGACGGAGACGCCGTTTCCGATGAAGACCAAGTTTCATGGGACTTAGTTTTTTTTTGTCCTTTTCTTTTGTGCTTTTCTTTTTTTGGGGCCGCTTTCGGGCCGTTGTAAATAATTTTTATCGGTCCATACAACCCTTGTAAATTATTTTGACATATATATAAAAACTTCTCTTCTCTTTTGCCTAATGAAATTATGAAGTTATATGCTAAGGTCTGAGGTTTAGACAGTTTGATTTAAACCAAACTAGTATAGCCTTTAAGTTTTATGATCGAGCGAGGGTCCGCTCGAACTCAAAATAGAGTAACCCTTAGTTTTTTTGGTTAAGTGATAACGGTCTCTCGAACTCAAAGCAAAAACAGCCCTTAGGTTTTTGTATTTTTGTATTAGGCCGATCTGGCCTTTGTAAAAAGATTGTGACTGGATTTATCCCCTTTTAAAAAGTTTTTTATCATCTATATCTACAAAACTTTTATTGCCTTAGCATGAAATAAGGAATTGTTCAAGAGTTCGAATAATTTTTACTCATTAGAGTTTTCAAGGTTTGATATTATCGAAGCACTTTGTGATTTTTCCGGCGGTAGCCTTTTTAACTAGTTATGAAAAAATTCGAAGGCCTATTTTGTTACGAAATTCGGACGCTTCTGAACCGTGTTAATTCGGCCATAGCCTCTTAGTTTGGGATTCAATCATTGGGATTATTTTCCCGCTTTACTTCGAGCTTGCCCGAAGTGTCAGTCCCCGAGTAGGGTGGTCGTGGCCTTTTAAAAATCGAGGGTTGCCCAAAAGGTCTTATGAACTCGAAGTTTTATAATTGGATCTTGTTCAAATTTACTTTTCTAACGGTAATTATCCAAACTCTGATTATGATCGACACTTAAGCCTGTTTCCACAACAGTTCGAGAGCATGAAATTGTAAAGTAGAAAACTTTTCTAAGGCAAGAGATGTCGGTAAGGAAAAATACTTCTCTTTATAAATGATTATACATGCGTACATGTTTTTTGCCAGGGCTCGAGCAACCTACGCGGGAACGGTTCGTTTGATTGTTTGGCCCTTACAAAGTTTACCTATCGAGACCCTGCTGCTATTAAGTAATTTCCTCGCAACAAAGTTGACAATAGAGGGCAATGCCCCTTAAAATTCGAGGTTGATTGCAAAGAAGCCTCAAATATTATTGAATTGTTCTAAGTTAGCACGATCAGCGGTTGCCTCAATAAAAATCTTGCCAAAAAACCCATTTGTGACAACACCGGTCTAAGGGAAAGAGAGTGCAACGCGTGCTTTCAGAACTAAGGACTTCGTGTCGAAGAATCTGTCATTGTTTCTGTTCGAACACCTGCAACAGTTAGTTTAAAATATAAATGAAAATGGAAGGGGACGTAACTTTAGCAATAGTATCATTTTAGAAGCGATACGTTCTAATTGCTTGGTAGTTGTTCGTTGTTCAT
Source organism: Nicotiana paniculata (assembly GCA_005239505.1). Lineage (NCBI taxonomy): Eukaryota > Viridiplantae > Streptophyta > Magnoliopsida > Solanales > Solanaceae > Nicotiana > Nicotiana paniculata. The sequence continues at coordinate 59,737 of ML327604.1, forward strand.
CATGCCGAGCTTGTAGGATCCTTTTATGGTGATTTCGAGAATCTTGTACGGTCCTTCCCAGCTCGGCTGCAGTTTTCCTTCATTTGGATTTCCGGTGTTGAGGGTGACTTTTCTTAGCACCAAGTCGTCGATGTTAAAATGTCGAAGATTGGATCTTCGATTGTAGTACCTTTCGATATGCTGTTTTTATGCGGCCAATCGGACGACGGCGGCTTCGCGGATTTCATCCAATAATTCTAGGATCATATTCATGGCCTCATTATTTGATTCTTCTGTTGCATATCAGAACCCGATGCTAGGTTCTCCGACCTCGACCGGGATAAGAGCTTCGGCGCCATAGACTAATGAGAACGGCGTTGCTCTTGTACCAGATTTCGATGTTGTGCGGTATGCCTAAAGAACCTCGGGCAGTATCTCTCTCCACTTCCCTTTGGTGTCAGTCAATCTCTTCTTAAGATTCCGAATGATGGTTTTGTTGGTCGATTCGGCTTGTCCGTTCCTGTTCCTGCTGGGATGATAAGGTGTCGATAGGATTCTTTTGATCTTGTGATCCTCGAGAAATTTAGTCACTTTGCTGCTGATAAATTGTTTACCGTTATCACATACAATCTTGGAGGGCATCCTGAATCGACATATAATGTGGTCCCAAATGAATTCTATTACTTCTTTTTCTCTGACTTTCTCGAAGGCTTGTTCTTCAACCCACTTTGAAAAATAATCAGTCATAAATAAAATAAACTGAGCTTTACCTGGGGCCGATGGGAGAGGGACGACGATGTCCATTCCCCATTTCATGAACGGCCATGGGGATAAGACCGAATGGAGCTGCTCTCCGGGCTGGTGAATCATTGGTGCATACCTTTGGCATTTGTTGCATTTTCGAACGAATTCTTTTGAATCTTTCTCCATGTCGATCCAAGAATATCTTGCTTTGATTATTTTGTGGACCAATGATTCGGCACCAGAATGATTTCCACAAGTGCCCTTGTGAATTTCCCGTAGGACGTATTCGGTGTCTTCCGGTCCCAAAATATATTGCCAACATTCCATCAAACTTCCTTCTAAATAGTGTTCCCGTTCTTTAAGTACTCTATGTACTTGTTTCTCCAACCCCAGGTCAAACTTGTGGAGTTTATCTCGGCGTGACCTTTTTGAATCATCTATCTCATGAGTTGTATGACAGTCCCCGAGTTTAGCTCGTCATCTTCGTATGATGAACCTAAGTTTGCAAGAGCGTCAACCTCGGTGTTCTGTTCTCGAGGTACATGTTGCAAGGTCCATTCCTTGATCGATGTAGAGTTACCTGTATTTTATCCAAGTACATCCACATTCGGTCTTCTAAAATCTTGTTAACTTGGTTTACCACCATGAAGGAATCCCATTTGGCCTCGATGACCTCTGCTCCCAAGCTTTTAGCCAACTCGAGACCTGCAATCATGACATCATACTCAGCCTCATTGTTAGTTAATTTCAAAGTCCTGATGGATTATCCAACTACATTACCCGTGGGTGGTTTTAGTACGATATCCAGCCCGGACCCTTTCGCATTCGAAGCACCGTTCATAAAGAGGGTCCAGACTCCTAATAGTAGGCTATAATTACGTATTTTAGTCGCTTATTACACTCTAATTTATTGCACTTTAATTGAGTTTGAGCTTAATCGCTAGCGTTTTGCACTAACTGTGTGTTTTATGCCTTGTAGGAGTGATTCCGAGCTACATAGATGTTATGAAATAAATTCAAGTGATTTTGAGCTTTAAAGTCTGAGTAAAAGCCCAATAAATTAAGCCGGAATCGTGTTCGGGGTCAAATTTGATAGTTAGGAACAAACGAAGACTCGAATAGGCATATTGCGCACTGTCTAGTAAAATAGACATAACTCATTTTTACGAACTCAAATTATCTATATAATATATAGTTGGAAAGATAACTCAAAGGGCTACAACTTTTATGTCTTATATTTTCCCAAATTCCGAACATAACGTGGTGAAAAACGCTGTCGAAACCGCGACCATGGAACTAGACGCGGGCAGAATCAGAGCACTAGTAAATGACCGCGGCCGCGCCGCGTTCGGCCGCGGCCGCGAGCGTCCAGGCTTAACATAACAGTTCTTTTTCACGTGGGAGAAGGTATACTTGTTTGGTCTTGACCCTACTTAGTATATATACATGGGAGAACGTTATTTTTGAGAGATTGGACAGATTTGAGACAGAGATTCGATCTAAGGAGGCAGAGACACAATAGGAGCAAGGCGGGGAATCCTTCTACGAGTTTTTTATTCCTCTTCTTATTTTTCATTGTTGGTTATGAATTTTAGTATTATATTTTTATATACTATTATGTATAGCTAATTTGTTATCTAGGATTTTGATGGAATCTTTTGTAGGATAAATTCTTGTTATGTTTTTATATAATTGAGTCGTTGGATTTCTCTACTTGTTCAACTACGTGTATATTGTTGTTGATTGAATGACCATCGATTGACTGTGCCTATTTATTATGTGTTGCTTGAGAAAAGATACATATTTAGGTGGTTGTTGAACAACGTCACTCCTAGCGTATGTGAGAAATCAATACATCGGGTTTAAAGGTAGGTTTAAAAAGAACAAAGCCTTGGCATGGTCATAATGAGCGGTTAAATAAAGCCAAATAGCGTAGTTCAAGAGAATATTTCTAGTAAATTATTGTAGTTGCTCGAGAGAGAATTACGGCATCTAAAGTGCTCACTCCCAGTAGAGAATACATAGGCGAAATTGTAGAAAATATAGCGGGAAGGATTCCGACAATTGGGGAAATCATAATTCTAGACCTCCTAAATTTAACCTACAACCCTTAGTATCTTTAGTTGTTAATTTACTGCTTTAGTTTCTTAGTTAATTAGTTAGATATAAAAATCTCAATCTTTATAACTTAAAAATTTAGTCGAGCTTGTCTTCTTTGCGATATTGAACAGTTATAGCAAAATCATAGTTCTCTGTGGGATTCGACTCTGGACTTTTAGACCGGATTATATTTGCAGCGACCGCTTATCCGTTTTAGGACTAGAGTTGGTCATGATCAAATTTTGGCGCCGTTGCCGGGGAACTAACGGTGTAGCTGTAGATGTACATATTGCTAGGTTTCAAGTTTGAATTTTTTTCTCAGTATTTGATTTTTATTTTCTTTATTTTAATTTTATTTGTTAATTTGAAAAAATATGGCATCATGGAATTATGAGAATTTGGATGTTGGTAATTTTACTTTTGATCCTCGTTATGCATATCGTGGAGGAAACCACCTAGGACAAAATTATCAAAATATTTCTGAGAGCGAGTTAGGTGCACCAACTCAATCTTATGTGTGGGATATGTGTGGTGGTGAAGATGGTCACTTTCATGGTTGTGCTTATATTTCTTATCTTCCCCCAACCCCTTACTTTGATGGTTCTTATTTTTCTTGTGAAGTTAATAGGAATAAAGAACCCATGGATGATGACCGAAAAAAGATCGAGGATATGATGAAGTGCCTTGTGGAACAAAATGATGAGATACTACAGCGGGTACAAAGGCAAGATGCAACTATTCGCAACTTGGAGGCTCAAGTGAGTAGTTGAAGCTTTTAATACTCAATATGCCAATATTGTGGATAGTAGCCCGGAGCAGTGTGCATTAGAGATGAAAATTGAGGTGCCAATGGGGGGGC
>ML327604.1:63428-106476 GCA_005239505.1 Nicotiana paniculata
GGGGGGGGGGGGGTCCAAAGTAGAACCCCAAAACTCTAACCAGCTAGAATTTGAGGATGCCAATGTTGAAGAAATAATACTAGAGTCAACCAAGGACGTCGATGATACAAATTTAGTTGACTCTAGTGTGATTGGTGTTGAGGATGCTGAAAGTCCTGAAGTTCATGTGTTTGACCGCATTGGTCCTCACTCCAAATATTTTTTTCACATTGTGGTTGGATGATGATATGGAAATAGAGTCATCCGAGCCGATTGAGGAGTCAAGGAATGAAGAACAAAGTGCTTACATTCTGGATTTTTTTGCCAGAAAGACAGGACTATATACCTTTTCTAAAAGCGAAGAAGCGTAGTTTAGTACAATGGTTGCTTGGGCCAATTAGATTCGTTCCACCACCCCAGGAGCATAATCATAAGCTTGAATCAAAACTTGGGGTTGAATTTATAAGCTCAAGATGGAGGCAAAAAAAAGTGATTCACGTCGTGCCGCGACGTTAAATTAAGCGCTTGTTGGGAGGCAACCCAGTTTTATTTTTTTATTTTTAATTTAGTTTTATTTTTATTTTTCATTATTGTATTAATTTGGTTGTGTCGATTTTTTATTTTTAGGAGCATGGAACGCAAAGCCATTGGAAGGATGCAACATCAAACCAGATGGTCGGAACTAAGTATGAGGTACCTGCACGAAAGACCAGGCATGGGAGAAGTTTGAGTACCCCATGAGATGCTAGTGCTTCGGCCTTTGGCCTATTAGGGAGTTTCTTTTACCCTCTTATAGTTATGATGTGCATTGGGGACAATGCATAATTTTAAGTGTGAGGTGAGGAGATTGTTTGGGTGACATTCTATGCTATTTTAGTTGTGATTAGTTTAAATAAGTTTTTTTTTTTAAAAATAATAGAAAAGATTGGAATTTTCCCGACGATGGATCTATTAGACAATTTTCTTGGGGGATTTAAGTCTAAAGAAAAAAATAAAATATTTTTTTTTTCTTTTGTTAGGTAGTGTAGCAATTCCCCCTTGGTTTTTCTTTGTGCAGCGGTTCTTTTCCAAGGGTTTTGTTTGAACTGGGTGTAGTTAGTTTTTTTAGGAATAGGGGCTATTGTGTTGTGTTTTGAATTGAAGCAATATTTCTTGACTTTGTTATGCCTTGAGAATAATGAGTACTTTGGTTGTGACGCTTAGGCTCAGTTTTTGACTTTGTATAAGTACCTTAAATTGTATGATTTTAAATTTGCTTAACTGCTTTGACTAGAATGTCTTGATGAATCCAATCCCGAGTGAGTTATGTGCCATGTGTGTGTGAGATTTGTGTGTTATTCTGTGCATTGCATTTGTTGTCTAGAACTTGCCCCGTGTATTTGCAAAGAGAAATAGTAGTTTTCTTCAGTCTTGGAAGTGATATAGGTGTTTCTTTGTTGAGCCACTATTTATATTTTACCCGCCTAATTGTTATGTATCGTAGTTAACCTCTTTAAGCCTGTAATATTATTTCTTTGGCAACCACATTACAAGCCTTACCTATTTGTTTGAATTAACTATCTATTTGAGCCTTTTAACCTCTCGTGAGCACTTGAATTGGTATGAACTGTGTAAAAGTAAAGTGTGGGGTGGTTGGTTTGGCTTTTGAGTGGAACTAATTAAATAAGGAGAAATGTACACTGTTTTGAAAAAGTAAGAGTCACTCGAAAAAAAATAAAAGAAAAGGAAAAAAATAGTTGTATTGTTGTGAAAAAAAAAATATTCCTTAACAAGTGGTGACTCTTGATATAATTGTGCTTAAAGAAGTATGGGGTAATAACATTGATGTGAAGGAGGAGTTTGGTTTGACATAAGTATGGGGTTTGAATGTTAAAGTATATGTATTAAAGTGCTTAGGGAGGTGTAGTCACTCTTATATCTAAATATATCCTACCCGTTTCCGCAGCCTACATTACAACCAAATAAAGTCCTACTTGATCCTAGACTGAATGAACTCGATTAGTAGAGTAGTACGCTAAGAGCAAGCCTATGGTGCATCTTTTGTGGCATATGAATGTTATTTCTGAAAGAGAGTGAATTCTTTCTATCTTGAGTTCCTAAATGTTCTTAAATTCTATCTTGAGTTTTGAATAATGCGTGATACTTGTGAGTCAAATCTTGAGGTGAAGATGTTACGCTTTTGTGCTTAGTCTATTTTAAATATTCTTGGTGTGAAGAGTTAGGAGAACTGCTTAAAAAAGTTGTGTCTATATAAAGTGTAGTTTGATTGCTCGAGGACGAGCAATGATTTAAGTGTGTGGTGTTGATGATAGGCTATAATTACGTATTTTAGTCGCTTATTACACTATAATTTACTGCACTTTAATTGAGTTTGAGCTTTAATCGCTAGTGTTTTGCACTAACTGTGTGTTTTATGCCTTGTAGGAGTGATTTCGAGCTATATAGATGTTATGGAATGAATTCAAGTGATTGAAGCTTTGAAGTCTGAGTAAAAGCCCAAAAAATTAAGCCGGAATCGTGTTCTGGGTCAAATTTGATAGTTAAGAACAAACGAAGACTCGAATAGGCATATTGCACACTGTCTAGTAAAATAGATATAACTTTTTGATACGAACTCTGTTTGGACTATATAATATATGGTTGGAAAGATAACTCAAATGTTTACTACTTTTATGTTTTACATTTTTTCAAATTCCTAACGTAACAGGATGAAAAACGCGGTCTAAACCGCGACCACGGAACTGGACGCGGGCAGAATCAGAGCACTGGTAAATGACCGTGCCCGTGCCGCGTTTGGCCGTGGCCGCGAGCGTCCACGCTTAAAATAACAGTCCTTTTTCACATGGAAGAAGCTATACTTGTTTGGGCCCGAACCTACTTGGTATATATACATGAAAGAACATTATTTGTGAGAGATTAGATAGATTTGAGGCAGAGATACAATAGGAGCAAGGCGGGGAATTCTTCTACGAGTTTTTTCTTCCTCTTCTTATTTTTCATTGTTGGTTATAACTTTTAGTATTGTATTTTTATATACTATTATGAATAGATAATTTGTTATCTAGGATTTTTGATGGAACCTTTTGTAGGATAAATTCTTGTTATGTTTTTATATAATTGAGCCGTTGGATTTCTCTACTTGTTCAACTACGTGTATATTGTTGTTGATTGAATGACCGTCAATTGACTGTGCCTATTTATTATGTGTTGCTTGAGAAAGGATACATATTTAGGTGGTTGTTGAACAACGTCACTCCTAGCGTATGTGAGAAATCAATACAGCGGTGTCACGACCCAAATTCCCAACCTTAGGGATCGTGATGGCGCCTAACACCACACTTGCGAGGCAAGTCAATGTTAGAATTCGATTAACTACTTTGCATTATTTATCCATTTAGCATAAACAAATAAATTTAAAGTGATCTTAACTGAAATAATTCCCAACAATATGTAAATAAAATAATAATATTAACTAATTAAATTAAACGAACCGCGAACTAATTATATAAATAATACCAAAACTACCCCAGAGTCTGGTGTCACAATCCACGAACGACTAAAGAATACTACAAATAAATGTCTGTAAGAAATAGTGCACTGTTCTGAATGATATAAAAAAAACAGTGTATATAAAAAAAATAAGAGAAGACTCTCGGATTTCTGCGAACGCCGGCAGATGTACCTCGTGTCTCCAACGAAATCGGGTAGCCGTCCTAGTATTGTCTACTACTGAATGGTACCTGGATCTGTGCAAAAGAGCACAGAGTATAGTATCAGTACAACCGACCCCATGTACTGAGTAAGTGCCTAGCCTAACCTCGCCGAAGTAATGACGAGGCTAAGGCTGGGCTGTTAACAGTATAATAGACAACAATAAATAAAAATAAAGCATGAAAGAAATTTAAACAAATAAATAAATTAATAAATAAACGCTGTAACGAATTCAACATAACTCACTGCTTTTCTTTTCAGAACTTAGCCATAACAAATTCTTAAATAAATTTCCAACCTTAAACTTAAATTTATTTATTTTTTAAATTATAAATAGTGCCAAAATATATATAAAGAATAGTAATTAAATACTTAAGCTTTTCAAAACCTTTATTTTTCTTATTCTTTAAAAATCGATAAAATATAAATGTCCTCCCTTATCGCTCCTTGTTGCGGCGTGCAACCTGCTCCCACCTGTCCTCCCTTATTACTCCTCCCAAAATTTATCACCCTTATTACTCTTGTTGCGGCGTGCAACCCGATACCACCTGTCCACCCTTATCACTCCTTGTTGCGGCGTGCAACCCGCTCCCACCAGACATTTCATATCAATTTATTCATCAATTTCACAATTCAGGCCAAGCCTTTCACAATATTTTTGTTTCAATAATTATAAATAATGGACCGTATTTTTCTCATAATTTCATCAATATCCTCTCAACCAGGAAACCGACAGGAACATAAAAATACAAATATATCTATTTCGTGGAACGATGCCAAACTCCTCAACCGTTTTATATCACAGGAAATCAACTCAACAACCAATACTCTACCAAAGTAATCACAACAGTATCTAATCACAAATTAATCAGGCCAAATAGTCATGGAAATAATAATGAACATATAACAAGTAAAACAATAATCAAATAAGTGGGGAGTGTGAAGAGGATCATGTTTAACAAACGAATTTTGGGTGATGCATAGGTACTCGTCACCTCACCTATACACCACACCCATGCTTCACATAACAAACAAGTGGGGAGTCCTATTCCCTCAAGTCAAAGTTAGACCAAACACTTACCTTAATTCCGCAGGCCACTCACAACTCAATTATAGCTTTCCCTTTACAAATTCATCTCCGCTCATCTCAATCTATACAACATATTAATAATCGATGTCACTTAATGGGTCAAACTCAATATCTTTAACTTTCTAGTTTAGAGTTAAATCTTAATATCTCATACCTTAAACCATGAATTAAAGGAAAATTTAATACTATCACCATCTAACTTAATTATTCAATTAGATTCCTATAAATTAATGCTCAAATTCCAGTAATAATAATAGCCAGAGTATAAATCAAAATTTATCTGAACTCAAAGGCAAAGATATGAAACTGTAGATGTAATATTAATATTAAAGCCTCAATAGATTCCATATACATATTCTGGACGAATTCATATTTGATGTCTAAATATTTTAATCTATCATTATTCAATATATAGTTTATATATATTAATACTGTGTCTAAGAGAATAGTAGTAACAAATAGAATTATTTAATACCTTTTCCGTTGTTGCCGAAATTTCGAATTAGCAAAACCTTATTTGGCTTTCTAGTTCCAATGCCGAGCACCCACGGCAATGTTAATATGGACCACTTTTTTTTCTAATCATCTCAAGCATTAATGATTGTCATCTCAGACAATTCAGATAGCATATGTTTTCCCTCCTTAGTTGCGCCGAATACCCTCTAAACTTGTAGTGGTGTCTCTTAATGAACTAGGGAATAATTATTCACTATTTCACTAATTTATGCAGCCCTCATCTTGGTATTGCACGTCACTAGCTAATGGGCTTGGCCCACTTCCCACATTATTAGATTATTATCCAATTGTTACATGACTAGCCAAATCTTAAATTTGATCTATTTATAATTAATTAATTCTATATACTTCAATACCCATGTAATTAATAAATCTACATGTGTAAATTCATATTCCATAACTACACTCTTTGATACAAAATCGTGAAAACTAAACAAAAATTAATAATTAACTAAATAACTTAAAAGCTCACTCTTAAAATATCGGGTCATTACAATGCCCCGAATGCCATATTGTACTGCGGACCTCCCGGGATCGTCAAAACACAGATCCGGGTCCGTTTACACAAAATATTGACCAAAGTCAACTATAATCAAATTTAAATTCCAAAAATCACTATTTCTCATATTTTTCTCCTAAAAGCTTTCCGGTTTCATGCCCGGAAAGCGCACGCAATCGAGGTATTTAATTTTAGTCTTTTTAATGGCTTTTAAGCATGGAACATAGTCTAATTTTATAAAATGACCCCTTGGGTCATCACAAGCGGGTTTAAAGGTAGGTTTAGAAATAACAAAGTCTTAACGTGGTCATAATGAGCGGTTAGATAAAGCCAACTAGCATAGTTCGAGAGAATATTTCTAGTAAATTATTGTAGTTGCTCGAGAGATAATTACGGCACCTAAAGTGCTCACGCCCAGTAGAGAATACATAGGCGAAATTGTAGAAAATATAGCGGGAAGGATTCCGACAATTGGGGAAATCATAATTCTAGACCTCCTAAATTTAATCTCCAACCCTTAGTATCTTTAGTTGTTAATTTACTTTTAGTTTCTTAGTTAATTAGTTAGATATAAAAATCTTAATCTTTATAACTTAAAAATTTAGTCGAGCTTGTCTTCTTTGCGATATTGAACAGTTATAGTGAAACCTTAGTTCCCTGTGGGATTCGACTCTGGACTTTTAGACCGGGTTATATTTGCAGCGATCGCGTATCCTTTTTAGGACTAGAGTTGGGCGTGATCAACTCCCGAGGACGTACATGATTTTATTAACATTTCTCTTTCAACCTCGGGTACAAGGCCCAGCGTGAAGTCGGCCATGAAGTACGCCAAGATTTGAGACTTGATGGCGGTTCGGGGTCGATATTCAATATCGTACCCACTGATTTCTGCGGCCCATTTTTCCAATCGACTCAAAATCTCGGGTTTGTGCAAATTCGAAGTGGATAAGTTGTTACAACACATATCGGATGACATTGACAATATGGGTTTAGTATCCTAGAGGCGCTTATTAAAGCAAGCGCTAATTTTTCTAAATGTGGATATCTGGTTCGGCCTCACCTAAGGTTTAACCAACATAATAGACAGGGAATTAAGTACCTTGTTATTCTCGGACTAGGACTCCACTTATCGTTATTTCTGAGACTGCCAAGTACAAGTAAAGTTGCTCGTCCACTTTCGGGGTGTGAAGCAGCGGCGGGCTCGACAAGTATCGCTTTAGTTACTCCAAGGCATGTTGGCATTCCAGAGTCCATGTAAAGTTACTCTTCTTCATAAGAAGTGAGAAGAATCGATGGCTCCTATCTGAGGATCTCGAAATGAATCGCACTAGGGCGGCTATGCGTCCTGTTAGCCTCTGTACAGCCTTTACATTATCTACGACCGTAATATCCTCGATAGCTTTGATTTTATCGGGGTTGATCTCGATCCCCCGATTGGACACCATGAAGCCAAGAAACTTGCTCTAGCCAACCCTGAACACACACTTTTATGGGTTGAGCTTCATATTGTACTTTCTCAGTATATCAAAAGTCTCCTACAAATGCTTTAAATGGTCCACTGCTCGCAGAGACTTAACTAACATGTTATCAATATAAACTTTCATTGATTTTCCTATTTGTTCTTCGAACATTCGATCTACTAGGCGTCGATAAGTTGCACTAGCATTTTTTAGTCCGAACGATATTACATTATAACAGTAGGTGCCATACTTAGTGATAAACGAGGTCTTTTCCTGATCTTCCGAGTTCATCTGTATTTGGTTGTACCCAGAGTAGGCATCGAGAAAACTGAGAATCTCGTGGCCGGCCATGGAATCAGTCATATGATCGATATTAGGCAAAGGAAAGAAATATGTAGGGCATGATTTGTTCAAGTCTTTATAATCTACGCACATTCTAAGTTTATTTTCCTTCTTAGGGACTACCACTACATTTGCTAACCATTCAGGATATTTTACTTTCCGAGTGGATCCTGTTTTTAGAAATTTGGTTACCTCGTCCTTGATGAATGCATGCTTAACCTCGAACTGGGGCCTTTTTTTTGCTTCACCGGATGGAACTTCGGGTCCAGGATTAATCTATGGGTAGTGATTTCGGTGGGATCTCTGTCATAACGAGACCAAGCAAAACAATCCATGTTATCTAAACAGAATTGAATAAGTTTTTCCTGAGCTTGGGGGTTAACCCCGTGCCCAGGTATACCTTTTGTTTGGGCAGATACTCGATCAGTATGACTTGTTCCATCTTTTCGACCGTCGACTTTGTGGCGTCAGAGTCATCGGGAATTATGAAGGATCGAGGGATCCAATAGTCATCGTCATCGTCATCGTCCTCGTCGGTCGCATGCTTCTCCGATTGGGTCGAGGTTGATGTATGTGGTTGCTATTTGGAATATTGTTTTCACTTCGAATCCGATCCATTTGCTGATGAGAGTGTCGATATTGGTATCACTTCGTCGACTGCAAACATCTCCTTGGCGGCGAGTTGCTCCCCGTACACCGTTTTCTCCCTCAAGTGTCAGGAACTTCAGAACTTGGTGAAGGGTCGAGGGTACTGCCCTCGTGTTATGGACCCAAGGCCTTCTGAGCAGGGCGTTATATCTCATGTCACCCTATATCACATGGAACTTTATTTCTTGGATGGTCCGAGCCACGTTCAGTGGCAAATTAATTTCACCTTTGGTGACTTCGCTTTCCATGTTGAAGCCGTTAAGAACTCGGGTTGCGGGCATAATTTAATCCTGTAGGTCGAGCTGTTCTACGACCCTCGATCGAATGATGTTGGCCGAGCTACATGGATCAACCAAAACACGTTTAACTTGAATTTTATTCATAAGAACAAACATTACCAGTGTGTCGTTGTGGGGTTGTGAGATCCCCTCTGCATCCTCGTCGTTGAAAGACAAAGTCCCTTCCGGTACATAGTCCCGAGTTCAGTTTTCCCTCGTGATCGACACCTTGGTGCGCTTGAATATGGGTCCATGTGGATGTCGACGTCACCAACAATCATGTGAATTAAGTGTCGTGGCTCCTCTTGTTCATTCTGCATGTTTGCATCCCTGTTTCTGAAGTGGTTCTTAGCTCGATCACTTAAGAATTCTCGAAGGTAGCTCGTTAAATAAACGGGCTACCTCCTCCCTCAACTATCTGCAATCTTCTGTTCTATGGCCATGGGTGCCATGATACTTGCACATTTTAGGATTTCTATGGGCCGGATCAGTCTGAATAGGTCGAGGCCACCCGGTGTCTTTGATGCGTCCAATGGCTGATACAACAGCTGGTGCATCAACGTTGAAGTTGTATTCCGATAGTCGAGGTGTTTTGGGTTCGACATTCCTGTCGAAACCACTCTTACTCATAAGCCCTCGGGAGCTCTGTCCTCGATCATTTCTTCTATCACTTCGAACAGGGTTGCGTTCAGGCCCATTATTTCTCCGATCTCCACCGTATGGATGATGTCGATCTCTATTCAATCATGGTTCCCAGTCAATATCCCTTTGAACTCTGCCGATGGGCCTATTTGGATAAACGGACCCGGAAGGAGCCCCTAGCTGGTCATCCTCGACCCTAATTTTTGACTGGTACCGATTATGCACATCGGCCCAGGTTACAACTGGATATTCGATCAAGTTATGCTTTAACGGTTGTGAGGCTACCGAACTTCGTACATTTAGGCCTTGAGTGAAAGCCTGAATGACCCAATCCTGCGACCAGGGGTAGATTTTCCGTTTGGAATCGAGATACGAACTCTCTGAGCATCTCATTATCTTCTTCCTTGACTTTGAAAAGGTCCGACTTCCTGGTCTCGACCTTTATGGCTCCGGCGTGTTCCTTGACGAAGGAATCTGCGAGCATGGCAAAAGAATCAATGGAGTAAGGCGGCAAATTATGGTACTATATCATCACCCCCTTTGATAATGTTTCTCCGAATTTCTTCAGCATTACAAACTTAATCTCATTGTCCTCTAAATTGTTCCCCTTTATTGCGCATGTGTAAGAAGTGACATGCTCGTTGGGGTCGGTAGTTCCATTACACTTGGGAATTTCTGGCCTGCAAAAATTCTTTGGAATGGTCTTAGGAGCCGTGCTCTGGGGGAATGTCTTTTGCACAAACTTCTTTGAATCCAAACCCTTCAAAATCGGTGGTGCTCCAGAATTTGATCAACTCGGGAGTTATATGTTTCCACTTTTTTTGTCATTTGATTCAATCTTCTTCTCCCCCGATTCAATTTGCTTTTTCAGCTCCTCGAGCATTTCATAATAGCGGGCTCGGTCCCGATTCATTCACATGTGACATCCCCGGCATTGGTTCGGCCCTGTGAGAAACTTCCTGTGATGGCTCGGGTTTGACCCTACTCGGTGCATGGTTCTGATTTTGGAGTTGCGCTATTGCGGCTTGTTGAGCCTGTAACATTTTGAATATTATTCGGAGGCTGATTCTTCCTTCTTCGCCGCCCTGTGTGTTCTGATCGGCTGATCGAACATCTCCGCGGACGCTATTTTTGGGGTCAACGCCCAAATTTGCATTCAGGGCAACATGGGAACTGACATCGATGGGGTCTGCAATTGGTACTCCCTTGAGGTCAACTTGAGGCACTTCATTCCTTGGGGTAGCTATGTTGTCATTTTCTCCATGAAAACCAAGGCCATTGTCGGCGTGTGTGGGTACTGCTTGAGAGTTCGACATGTTGATCCTGGAATCAAAAATGCTTACAAGAACAAGTGTAAAGCAGTGTGTGTTATGAAAATTCGTACCAGACAATCACTATTATCCTTAGCCCCACAGTGGGCGCCAAACTGTTTATCCTTAAAGTCGGATAACAATTAAATTTATAAGTGATTTTAAGGATACATGATTTCACTTGGGGAAAAAACTGAGAAATATGAAACTAATATTAGAAATTAACTGTAAAATAAAGCAGACCAATGTAATACGCAACTTTGACCCTCGAGCTAGATCGCCATCGGACCAACTAAGTCTGTTATTGAGAAGTATGAACTGAACAACATAGTAAGAATTCTTAAGAGAGAAAACGTTATATATTGCTCTGTTATGCGTGAATATGATGATTACAAAATGATTGGAACCCTCTTTATATAGTAGAAAAATTCTACTTATGGTACAATTCGAAATACATAAGAAAATCCCATGATTGGCTAAATAACCCGTCTTGATCTGATAAGTGCTGTAATTTTTGCCACAATCCTTGTCCGATCACATATATCTCGCTTTTCGTTATTCGACTTAGTAGGCTTTCTTCGGTCTCACTCGATCCGTTCGGTCTCGACTGGTCTCAATCTCAATTGGTCCTCGAATTACGAGCTTGGTAATGTATCTTCATGTTACGATGTAATATAACATGGGATCGAACTTTGTCCTGCCATCCTGGTCTCGATTAACCATACAAAATCGGGCGAGCCCTATTTTGACGTATACAATAGCGGCATACCAAAATAATAGTCGATGAAGTTTATGTGTGTGTATGTATATATGTGTGTGTATGTTTATGTGTGTGTGTGTGTGTGTGTCTGTATATATATGTATATATGTTATACACTTTTCAGCTATCAAATGTAAATAGCTTCTGCCGCGGCCTAAAAGTAAAAAAAAGCCCTTTTCTTTTCCCTTGAGAAAAATTAACAGAAAAAACCCCCAAGTTGTACTTTTAAGTATAATAATATTTCATTTTAATTTGTGTGACATAATTTAATTTAATATAAAATTTTAATAATACAAAAAAAAAAACTATTGATATTTACGATCTTAAATATACCTTAATATTTGTGTGACTACAAAATATACCTGAGTGAAAATCAAATTCCTCCTCACCTTTACAAATTAAATAATTTAGAACTAAATTATTTTTAAATGTAAAATGTGGAAATACTGTCACATAAGGCGAATTGGAAGCAATAGATTTCATTTTGGTCTCCAGTATATAAATGTGAACATGAATAGTCCTTCATGTTCACAAAACTAGTACACTTTTGGTCCACATAAAAGGTCAAAGTTAGCTCGTATCCCAACTACGTCTCCTAAGAGGTTTAGTGGTCGCTGTAAATATAATCCGGTTATAAGTCTGGAGTCACATCCCATAGAAAACTAAGAATTAGATACAATTGTTTACTAATACTAAGAAGACAAGTTCGAACAATTTCTAAGTTATAAATATTAAAATTCTGTTTTCTAACTAATTAAAACAATGAATTAATAAATAGGGATACTAAGGGTTGGAGAAAAGATTAAGGAAGTCTAGAGTTATGATTTCCCCAATTGTCAGAATCCTTCCCTCTACATCTTCTATAACGTCACCTAAGTATTCTCTACCGATCGTGAGTGCTTTGGGTATCGTAGCTCTCTTTCGAGCAACTACCACAATTTACTAGATGTATTCTCTCGAACTACACTAACCAGCGGTAATTCACCGCTCACTATGATCGCATCAAAGTTTCGTTATCTCTATTCCCGCCTTTAAACCCTTCGTATTGATCTCTCACATATGTTAGGAGTGATGTTGTTCAGCAACCACCAAAATATGTACTCTCTTTCAAGCAATACACATTAAATAGGCACAGTCAATTGATGGTCATTCAATCAACAATGATAAACACGTAGTTGAACAAGTAGAGAAATCCAAAGGCTAAATTATATTAAACGTAATTAAAAGTCATCCTCCTAGAGGTTCCATCAAACCCTAGGTGAGAATGTTTAGCTACTCATAACCATACTAACAATCATGATAATAACTAAAAGCATTAAAATACAGAATAAAGAAGAACGGAAGAGAAAACTCTTGTGATTCGTTGTTTTCAAGTGTTCTTGTAGCCTTTTGCCTCTCCAATATTGTCTCCCCCGTAAGAAATAGGTTTAGAACCCTTTTTACAATTTTGGGGCGTGTAGGGCCGAAACTACCAATACCTAGTCTATTAGGACGAAATCCGCCCTTAGTCGTCTCGCTTGGCGCCTAAGCGCCAACCTGGACACCAAAAATTTTCACTCCTGTGCTATTCTGCCATTGGCGTTTTGGTTGGTGTCTGGCGCCAACCTGGGCACCAAAATCATACTGCCTCCAAATTCTTCTGTTTTAACTTCATTTTGCGTGCAAGCTTGCCAAATCACATCAAATTGACTCCTACACATAAACATCATTATCAAGCTCGAGTCACAAATATTTACATCAAAGTTAATAAGATTGAGGTATAATGCAAGGCAAATTACTTGCAAAAATATAAATTTTTAGCCTAACATCAAATATCTTCTACAATTTAACGAACATCAGCAACCAAAATTTTGAGGACCAACTATTTAAGGGTGACAAGATACATTTTAGAGATGGTTGAACATGTTATTTAAGTAAACTATATGACATTTGATTTTGAAAAGGTGTAACATATCTACTGGAGCAATTGGAGATAATATGTAACGGGCATTCATCATTCCTACTTGGAAAAAGGGTCAAATTTACCTATGTACTATTCAAAATTGAACAATTTTTGCGTTTGACTTTAATTATTGTCTCTACCGTTAGGAAAAAGTCTTCTTTATTCCTCGACTTTTACGGAGCTCCCATCTGAGATAAGTTTAAACTATAGTAAAAATTTAGGTGAAAATTTAGACTTTATCGAATAATTTGGACATGTAAAACTCAAAGGTGATGAATAGGACAAAATTGAATAACTTCGTGTAGTATACGACCAAAATTGAATAACGAGTGGCCTTTTGCACAGAACTAAAACGCTTTTTTCTCTGTATGCTTTGCTTAGTCAAAAAGGTCACGTATGTCATATTTTCTCTATGATAGTTCATGATTCATATTCATAAATCATACTAGCTAGTTCTCATAATTCCTTATTGATACTTTTAAGTATTATATAAGATCCGAATACAAAAAGACGCCAATTAAGTGTAATAACAAGAATCTTCAATTGGCTATTTCTAAATTGAACACTGATATAGGTCGAGACCTTGCGCACTGCGCCAAAGTGACAAACTTTCTTTCTTGCATCTATTACTTGCTCAACTTAAAAACGTATAACACATTCTTGAATAAAGAATTTCTTGTTTACTGTTCATAACGCGTTCCATTAGGAAGTACTCGCAAGTCTTGGGGTACAAAAATACACCAACTAGGGCGTTGGCACAATAACAAACTTTTCATTGGTTATAGAACATGATGAATAGACCAATGCAATATAATATTTCGCATTTACAGGCCACACAAATTACACTCGAACAAATTAATTACAAAAGCAGTCCTTCATGAAAGCAACATGTCCAGAAGCACTTTTCTCTGCTCACCAATCCGTTCCACAAGTTCCGAATCAATGCCTTATGTGTACACACTGGATACATAAGAAGCTCAAACTCCCTCTCTTCCCTAAGAATAAGCCATACAACAACAACCACTACCATTCACAAGCTACATAAATTCTTCACCAACTCCTTATCTATGCATGTCTCTGTGCACCTGGTGGTGCAGTCGGCATGGGGAAGTTATAGCTGAATTGACCACCGGCAAACTGCGGAGCCTCCACATATGGGCTCTGAAGTTATGTACAAAATTGAATGTGAATAAATAAACTACTCCAATAGTTGAGACAAATGCAAAAGACAGTGACATGATCTTTGCTTCATTTTTAGATGAATCTCAGAATATTCTATAGACTCATTACAATGGAATATCTACCTTTTTTCTTGACAAGTACAATGCAATATATTCCACTTCGGAACACCAAAAGAAGAAGAAAATTAAATTTAACAAAGGAAGGCAATATATTCCACTAATGAAATTCTCATCAAGTGAATGCACAGATGAAGCCGGAGTTTTTTAATCTTAAAACTGTTCCACAAACTCCTTCAAAAGGATAAGGGAAACTAAGTCTTACAATATGAGGATCAAAAAAGCGATTGACCAAAAGAAAAAGAAGGCCAGTAAAGGAAACAAACCTGTGCAAGATAGCTGTACATTAAGGAAAATGGAACACAATCAAGAGCAGTACCTGTGACGCAAATACAGTAGAAGGCACCTCCTCTTTATTTGATGATTGTACTGATGCAGTTGAAGAACGAGAGTCGCAACTCGGATCGTTTCCGTCCAACTTGTGTACTTGACCGTTTACCGTAGTTTCGGTTTCATTGCAATTCTTAACCTTCTGAACATATGTAGTTCATTCTTCAGAACTAATAGGTTAACTAAATGAAAGGATCACACTACATATTAAAAATATTGGTGCAGTAGGTACCTGAAAAATTTTGCCAAGAGTTTTCAACCCCTTTGCGCGAGCACGAAGCTCTTCTTTCTTCACATTGTTGTCTTGTAGAACCTAAATAAAGCAATGAATACTAAATTAACGAAATACAACAATATAAGATAAGCCACAAACAGAACATGAAAAAGTGTGAACAACCATTTGACAAACACGAGAAAGGGTGGCTTCAATATCAGCTACATTGAGCTTCCAGAGAGAATCAATCATTAACTTCTTGTGGGATTGCATATACACTTCAAGTTCTTCCTCAGTGTAATTTCCTTCTGCACTGAGCTGCCTTTTCATGTCCTCTTGTAGCTGAATCAAAGCAATTGCACCTAGGAAGCAATGAATTTATTTTATTTCAGAAGAACATTACCATAAATATCACGGTCAAGTACCACTCTACACACGTTGGCTGGCTAGACGAATGCGAGTTAATCACAATTACATCAGCTATAACTGAGGACACATTATGATAGAAGTGATGCAATAAAGACCCAAAAGCTTATTTCAAACCTTGCAATTCTTTTTTAATAAGTGAATGGATTAAAAAGTAAGTTTTGGAAAGCATTGATGAGGTAGAACTAGTTAAATCAACGTATCATCTTTCTCGTGTACTTAAAATTGCATATCACCCAAGAAATCAATCAGAAACGTGTAAGAGAAAGGAATAAGATTTTTCCAACGATAGAAAAAATGGAAGTCAAAACAAGTTAAAGATAACCACCTTCATAGCATGTTTGTACCAAAAATAGACCTCACAATCCAGAACAAAGACAAAGAGGAACAATGATCAGAAAGTATCTCCAATTTCAATTGGTCTTTCCCACAGCTTCTATGTGCAGACCTCATTTCTGGTTTATGACATTTGTACAAGCTGAAAACTGAGAAAAAGTTTAAAACTATTTTGAACTCTCATTTTTACTTCATTTAATTCCTCAGCTTAATACTCCTCTCCTAATTTGTCTATACTATCCTATTGTCAAACCTAACTCATTAGGTTATGTGAGAAAGCACGGGAGAAAATAATATATTATTCACCCATTAATACAATGAGCCCTATATATAGATAATACATGTCCTACTCCTAATGCATATAGGATTAATGTTATTTACTACTATTTAACTATTAAACTACTCCCCCTCAAGCTGGTGCATATAAATCAAATGTACCGAGCTTGCTACATATATATAACTAATACGAGGACCAGTGACGGACTTGGTGAAATATCAGCAAACTGATCATTCGACTTCACAAATTTTGTAGCAATATCTCCCGAGAGTATCTTTTCTCTAACAAAGTGACAGTCAATCTCAATGAGTTTAGTTCTCTCGTGGAATACTGGATTTGACGCAATATGAAGAGCAGCTTGATTATCACACACAAGTCCCATCTGACTAATCTCACCAAATTTCAACTCCTTGAGCAACTGTTTGATCCAAATTAGCTCACATGTCGCCATAGCCATTGCTCGATATTCTGCTTCTGCACTAGACCGAGCAACCACATTCTGTTTCTTGCTCTTCCAAGACACCAAATTTCCTCCTACTAAGACACAATATCCAGACGTAGAACGCCTATCAGAAGGTGATCCTGTCCAATCATCATCTGAGTATCCAACAATCTGCTCATGGTCTCGATCCTCAAACAATAAGCCTTTGCCTGGAGCTTATTTTATATACCGAGGAATGCGGACAACTGCATCCCAATGACTATCACAGGGAGAATCCATAAACTGACTCATAACACTCACAGGAAAGGAAATGTCAGGTCTAGTCACTGTGAGGTAATTTAATTTACCAATCAACCGCCTATATCTTGCAGGATCGCTAAGAGGCTCTCCCTGTCCTGGCAGAAGTTTAGAATTCGGATCCATCAGAGTGTCAACAGGTCTACAACCTGTCATTCCTGTCTCCTCAAGGATATCTAAGGCATACTTCTGTTGTGAGATCACAATACCTGAGCTAGACTGAGCGACTTCACTACCTACAAAATACTTTAATTTGCCCAGATCCTTAGTCTGAAAGTGCTGAAAGAGATGTTGCTTCAACTTACTAATATCATCACGATCATTGCCGGTAATATCAATATCGTCAACATAAACGACCAGATAAATACAGAGATTTGAAGAAAAATGTCGATAAAATACAGAGTGATCAGCTTCACTACGAGTCAAGCCGAACTCCTGAATAACTGTGTTGAACTTACCAAACCAGGCTCGAGGAGACTGCTTTAGACCATAAAGGGACCGGCGCAACCGACATACAAGGGCCATTAGACTCTCTCTGAGCAACAAAACCAGGTGGTTGCTCCATATAAACCTCATCCTCAAGATCACCGTGAAGAAAAACATTCTTAATGTCCAACTGATAGAGAGGCCAATGGCAAACAGCAGCCATGGATAGAAAAAGGCGGACTGATGCTATTTTACCCACGGGAGAGAAAGTATCACTGTAATCGAGTCCAAATATATGAGTACATCCTTTGGCAACAAGACGAGCCTTAAGTCGATCAACCTGGCCATCTGGACCAACTTTGACGGCATACACCCAACGACAACCAACAGTCGACTTACCCGAAGGAAGAGGAACAAGCTTCCAAGTACCACTCGTATGTAAAGCAGACATCTCGTCGATCATAGCTTGTCGCAATCCGGGAAGAGACAGTGCTCCACCTGTAGACTTAGGGATGGAAACAGAGGACAAAGATGACACAAATGCACAATGGGATGATGACAGACGATGGTAACTTAAACCGACATAATGGGGATTAGGATTAAGTGTGGACCGCATACCTTTCCGTAGCGCAATCGGTTGATCAAGAGGAGACAAGTCCGCAGTATTAGCAGGGTCAGGTGCAGGACGTGAATCAGGCGGCCTGATGCTGGATGCGGACGACGATGATAAGTCAGGAGTGGTGGAGCTGTAGAAGGTTGAACTGGACTAGGTGGTGGCACTGGAGTTATAGTTGGTGGAACTGGACTAGGTGGTGGCACTAGAGCTATAAGTGGTGGAGCTGCAACTGGAACTGTAGGTGGTGGAGCTATGGAGGAAGATGGATGGGAGATAGTGTGAATATCCAACGGAAGGAACTGGTAGCACCTCAGAAATATCTAACTGATTAATTGGACCCGTGAAGTATGATTGGGTTTCAAAGAAAGTAACATCAGCAGACATAAGAAATCACTGAAGGTCAGGAGAGTAACATCGATATCCCTTTTGCGTTCTCAAGTAACCCAGAAATATGCATTTAAGAGCACGAGGAGCTAACTTATCTTTTCCTGGAGTAAGGTCATGAACAAAACATGTACTCCCAAAGACACGGGGTGGAAGAGAGAACAAAGGTAAGTGGGGAAACAAGACAGAGAATGGAACTTGATTCTGGATAGCTGAAGATGACATATGATTAATAAGATAATAAGATGTAAGAACTGCATCCCTCCAAAAACGCAGCGGAACATGAGATTGTATGATTAGGGTACGAGCAGTTTCAATAAGATGTCTATTCTTTCTTTCAGCTACCCCATTTTGTTAGGATGTGTACGGACAAGATGTTTGATGAATAATCCCATGGGAGTTCATAAACTGTTGAAATGGGGAAGACAAATACTCTAGGGCATTATCACTATGAAATGTGCGGATAGAAACCCCAAATTGATTTTGAATTTCAGCGTGGAAGGTCTAGAAAATAGAGAACAACTCAGATCGATTTTTCATCAAAAATATTCAAGTGCACCTGGAATAATCATCAATGAAACTGACAAAGTAGCGGAATCCCCAGGTAGAACTGACCCGACTAGGACCCCAAACATCTGCATGGACCAAAGAAAAAGGTGACTCTGCTCGATTATCAAGACGCCGCGGGAAATGGGAGCGGGTATGCTTACCGAACTGATATGACTCACACTCTAGAGTGGACAAGTGAGATAAGCCAAGTACCATTTTCTGAAGTTTTGACAAACTGGGATGTCCAACCGTTTATATAATAAATCTGGTGAATTAGTAACGGGACAAGTTATTGAAGGAACACAAGATGCGAGACCATGTGATTTTTCAAGAATAAGGTAATAAAGTCCATCTGATTCACGTCCAGTACCAATAATCCGCCATGTACTGCGTTCCTGTATAAAAAAAAGGTCATCAAGAAATAAAACAGCAGACTTAAGTGATTTGGCTAAGCTACTAACGACTATGAGATTAAAAGGACTACCAGGAACATAAAGAACTGAGTCTAAAGGTAAGGAAGGAAGTGGACTTGCTTGACCTATTGCAGTTGCCATGGCTTGAGACCCATTGGCCATTGTGACTGTTGGAAGAGATTGAGAATATGAAATACTAGTGAAAAGAGATTTGTTACCAGAAATATGATCATATGCACCTGAATCAATGACCCAAGACTCGGAAGTTGAAGATTGGGAGACACAAGTCATACTACTATCTGTTGGAACAACGGAGGCTAATCCTGAAGATGTCTGTTTACGTGCTTTGTACTGAAGGAACTCAATATAATCCGGTAAAGAGACCATCAAAGTATTCAAAGTATTAGATCCCATGTTGCTACAATCAATTGCTCAAATTCTTGAGTTAAGTTGTATGGTGAATGAAAACTGAAGATAAATCTGGGAAAACACTGTTCACGCCGGAAAGCACTGTAGCTTGCCGGAAAATTTCAAAGTCGTCGGAATCTGTCGGAAATAGTACCAATGGACTCGGATTTGATGTGCGAGTAGGCTGTCCTCAAGAAGCTTGGCCAAAAAATGGCCGGAGAAGCTCGCACGCGCCGGCGCTTGGGCTTCACGCGCTCGCCAGAAAAATGTCTGTTGTGACGCGTGGGAGCGCGTGAAGGATTTTCCGACGGAGATTCTTTCTAGGGTTGGTCGCCGGAGGCCGATCTACTTAGTGGTGGTGTTGGTTTTTGCACAACACTGATTAAAAAGTGGCTTTTTACTGCGGCAGACCTGTGTTTGCCGGAAAAAGACTTCCGGTTGATTGATTTCTCTTTCCGGAGTCGCTGGAATTGATGCACCACGATAAATCTCTCACGATTGCTCTGATACCATGTGAGAAAGCACGGGAGAAAATAATATATTATTCACCCATTAATACAATGATACAATAAGCCCTATATATAGATAATACATGCCCTACTCCTAATACATATAGGATTAATATTATTTACTACTATTTAACTATTAAACTAACAGGTTATATGACATATCAATAGAAACAAAAATTGGTTAAAAACTAATTCTGGAGTAATTAAATCACAAAACCCAATGAAGAGGTAAACACCGTAAGGAAGTATTCTTTCGTAAGATTTTTAATAACTAAGCATTCTTTCGTAAGCTCAATGCACACACTAATATACAGATTGAGCAGAAAAGATGTAAATAGTTTGTCCATTTGGAACTAAGAAATACAAGGTTTAACCATACAGCACTGCTTAAAGCCAGCACTACAAACCTGTTGCAGCAGTTACTTGGGATTTGATAAAATGGCCTTTGTTTCTGAACCATTCAGCAATAAAAGGAACACCCAAGTATAATGCCTTCTTTCCAAGCTCTTTAGCTGCCTGCCTTGCATATATGTATCCAATTGTATTTAACATATCAACACCATAAGCTGTTACCAAACATTGAGTTGATGAGAAAAGATTCTATAGCCATAGCAATGTCAATCAAATGTCACCAACAAAAATATCAAGAAAGTCAAAGCAAAAGAGTTGAGAGGGCATGCGGGGAAAGGAGATTGCAGAGCAAGAGGGAACATAAGCTGTAGAATATGACCAGACAGCTTCAATTGGTACTTATACAACATCAGCTATTACATGTCAATTCCAAATGAACTGGAGTCAGCTACATGAGATTATGAATCATTAATATACATCTACTCCACTTGGATCTGTTTCATTCCAATACTTAATAATTTGTCATTTTAGACAATATAAGGTTCAATTCTAAGCAGTCTTTTCGTTGGCTGCATCCCGATATAATGTTTCGCATAAAATCATACAACATTTTGGTAACCGCATAAGAAAAGATAATCATCCCATAACTACAACAATATCTTGTTGGCTGCATAAAAGAAAACAGTCTCGACATAACTAATACGACATTTGGTTGGTGGTATTATGCGTATTACTCGCATAACTTTGTGCAGGAATCTATACACTATTTTAAGTGAGATAAGTATAGAATAAGAATACGTGGATAAAAATATTTAAAAACAAAATGCTTTTAAAGTAGGTAATCCCCTACATAACATCCGTTATTATTATTCACTATATAACAATCCCAGCATTATTATTTACCCTATAAGAATTTCTATATCATTACTCATACCAATACCATGAACAATTTTTGTATTATAATCCTCACATACATGCATATGAACCAAAAAACCCCTAAGGGTATCTATGTTTTTTTACTGACATACAAATTTCTAAACAATAACAAGACACCAGACAATGCAAGTGTACCAACACTATTAAACTTGTAGCCCATGATACAGCTGTATATGCATATTGCTTATACCTAGCCCCTTATGTATCAACATTTGGCAACGTCAGAAAAGCACTTCATTACGAAAAAAGGGTTGAAGGAATAATTAGTAGGTATGAGAATATAACCTGCATTTGAAAGCTTCGACACCTCCACTTCTGCATGACAAACAAAGTCCTCTTTATTTCCCTGTACATACAGATTAAGCCGGTCTTTCAAAGTTTCAGCAAGCTTTTCTTCCCTCTCCCTCTGAACAACCTGTGTTAGATTAAGAAGGAAAGAAGTAAATTGCTTAGCCATAGCAATGGTAAATACATAAACTGATACAGCTTCTACGGCATACAGTAAACTCCAGCCAAGAGTTGGTAGGACATCTGATGCATATTAGTATCTTTTTCGTCGAAAAATATGAGATCCAACTCAGTGTGATGTAAAGATGCAATGCACTCTAACAGAGTGTTGTGACGTAAACATACAATTATTTTGACATATCATGCAATGTGATATTATTGATTAACTTCTCGATAAATAGTAGAGCAGGATTGGAAAATACATCATCCGAATAGTAAAGAAAAGAAAACTGCTGTCTTGAAGGCGCCTTACACCCATTAACAACAAAATGATCGCAGGTTTTTATAGAATATAGCTTACAAGGCATAAGATAATTAGAAAGTTCTTGTTATGAGAATTTCAACCAGTAAATTGAACTACAAAATAAAGCAACAGAGAAGCTGCCTGAACAATTTGTTAGTTCGGACAATGAAAAACCAGATCCAATATATCACTCGACAGACTTCCACTATGTCACATGACATTCCTTCTCTACTTGTCAGCCAAAATATTCTCTAAAAGAAAGATCTTGTTTTTTCTTCCGGTTCCCCTATTTTAGTTAATGTATCATCAGTTCAATTGATACTATTTAAGGCCGTATGAAGATGTGTCCAAATCTTTTGGATCCTTTCCCTTAATTCACGCTTATTATATCATAGGGCCTCTCTCTCTTCCTTCACGGAAAAAGCTTTTGCCTTAAAAGTAAAAGAGTGAGACACCGTGTGGGATTCTAGGTTTAACAAGTCAGCAGTTAAGATCATGAACATAAATGCTATTTCTTTTATACAAGCATATACATATAAGTGCCACTATAACCATTTCTCGAGCTCCTTCTCAGTTCTTTATCTTTTTGCAAGCTTTACCCAATATATACATGAAGTCAATAAAAATGTAAGAATTCAATTTTCATAAGCAACAATATTAGAATTCATAAAAGCTAAATGAAAATGAACTATACCCTCATTTTCTCTTGCAACTTTTTAGCATCAAAATCTTCACCTTCTGTGAAAATATCCAATGAAGCCATTGATGCCATAGCAAGCTGACCTATGTACTCCTCAAAAAGTTCACTTCCAAAAAGCATAGCAAAAATTGCTGCAGGATCAATGATTGCGTCTCTGCAAACAATTCAAAGCACATAAGTTTGAATTAGCAGGTGAATACTGACTGAAACAATCGACATAAGAGCATACCCCTAAGTCATATATGAGAAAATCAATTGGCTGGTCCCAAATATAAATTGTACTATGAGAAATACAATGTGCAGGTATCAATACTACAGAAGCGAGAAATTACGTTGAAATTCCTGATTTTCCATGTGCATCATAAGCCTGTCGTTGAGCTGGATCACTCAGTACTTGATAAGCCTCTCCCAGCACCTGCAACCAAGGAGAAAACAAGAATTGGTGAAGGCAATAGCACATGAAACCACAGAAGATTACTTGCCAGATTAACTCACTAGTTTATTTCTCTTAGCAGCAGGTTATATCTGACATGAATTTTCTTCAAAAGATCAGGGGATTTGAACAAACAACGGCACTTTTTTGAGATAACAAGAATTTCATCAGAGTGAAGGTAACAGCTTAGGAATAAGTTCTAAAAGCACTCTAGATCGTAGAAGTCGTGGAAAACAATTGAAACCTATTTTATAATTGAAAGATAAAACACATATATTACAAAGATTATGAGAACATCTAACTAGGTTTCGACTTAGACCAGTTGACAAGCACAAAAGTGACTGGGTTGTCGAACAGTTTTCAAATTTTCTCTCAACTTAATTAATGGAGGCAAAAGAAACACCCGTCTACAAGAAGTATACCAAAAAGTACAAAAACCTAACAAAAAGATATGATTTTCTACAAACAACACTCAACCATCTATACAGGGAACTCATGGGTGCACCAAAAAGTAATACGGGATAAAAGGTTATTTCTCAAGCGTACAAAATCATTCTCTACTCCTTCAAAAGCACTTCTATTTCTCTCTTTTTATATGGTCCACATCAGGGTTGTGAAAAACGGTCGCTTCCTCGCTTAAAGCGAGAAGCAAAGCGAGACGACCCTATGACCGCTTCTGCTATCTAAAGAACAGCAAGTAGGCAAAAGGGTGCGCTTCCCACTAAAAAACGAGAAGCGATGCGAAGCGAGCGCTTCTCTATTTTAAACACCTGCCAACCTATTTAATTAAAAAAGGTGTTCTTTTATTAAAACATACGACCAGCAGCAACAAAGAGAAAGAGGCGACTAGGGTTACAAGTTTTCTACACTTTTCAACTTCAAGATCATCAAGTTTTCTACACTTTTCTCCTCTTCGTTGAAATGCTGCCTAGTTCTTTTTTCGTTTGAAATGCTGCCCAGTTTTTAACAGAATGGTATACTGCCCTTCCTCTTATTTTTATATCCTTTATTCTTAGTTCTTATTGCCTTTCTTATGTGTTATGTAGTTGTTTTCTTAAAATTTCGCTTCACTTCAAAAAAGCGAGCGCTTCGCTTCTCGTTTCTCGCTTCAAGCAAAATGGGGGTTGTCGCTTTTCCTCGTGTCACGCTCTTCATAACACTGGTCCACATAAGTGTTAGTGGAGCAACCTCCCACGCCCAACATCTTCTCTTCCCTCTTCTAATCATCCAGGTAACATCAACTCTTTAGCCATGTGTGGCAGCAACCACTGGATTCCAAACCAACTCGATATTTCTCACCACAAGCAAGACACTACCCTATAATGTAAAAGAGGAATGAGGATGACTCACTTCTTCTCTTATTTTATTTTAAGACAATAAACTTTCAGCGCAAGGTGTAACACAAATAGAGGACAAATGAGAAGTCTTCTTAAATAATTTGACTATGTCCTATGTAGACCTCAAGATAATATGATGATTGAAGGTGATAAATAAGGACAAGATAAACCAAATCACATAGAAGGAAATTGTCTCAAAAGACATATAAATCTCATCGAATCAATGCAGGCTTACCTAAGAACAAAATGCAATGGATGCAATAGATTCATATAGGGAATACCAACTAGTTGTAATTAAATTAGTTATTTGTGTATGGTTAAGTGTGAGATTTAGAGAACCCTAATTTGCATTAAAAGGCAAATTATTTAGTATTAGAATGAAAAGGACCTAAATAGGGTGGAATGATTATAGAAAATTCATCCCAACTGATTTGAGATCAAGGTTGATTGTAACTTCCAACTCTAAGCCATATTTAGAGATCTAAGCAAATGAGCCATATAAAATGATATATGATAGATTGTTATAAAATGATATATGATAGATAAGATAGAAAAATAAAAATTTGACTTGCACCACTGGGGTGCAACTCTTCCTAGCGGATGCGGGATGCCTTGTGCATTGGGCTGCCCTTTTATGTCAGTTGCACCATTAGGATTACCCACCTTGTACAAGAGGAAGCAAACAATGTAAAGCAACATATAGCTTTACATTTCGCAACTCATACAGAAAAAAAACAAAATGAATAGAAACATTTAAATTTATTTAGTTACAATTAGTGTAGGTCATATTTATTTTGATACAGGATTCAAGAATGTTCAAAAACTTTAGCTAGAGTCACAGAACTAGGCTGGTAGAAGTAAACGATGCCATGAAAATATAAGAATTAGAAAAGCATGTAGTCTAGATGGTATCCCTATAGAGGTCTTGAAGTGTCTTGGGGAGGTTAGAGTAATTAGCAAATAATTTAAAATTATACTACGAAGTGATAGGATGCTCAACGAGCAGAGAAAGCGAACATTATTCTAATATGTAAGGAAAAAAGAGATCTCCAAAGTTGTGTGAACTATCATTTTCTATCTCAAGAGTGACAGGTAACCAGTTTGGATTTATGCCTTTAGATCTAAAACAAAGGCTACATACTTGCTAAGAAGACCGATGGAAATTTTATTATAAGAGACAGAAAGATCTACATATTGTGTGAGAAAGCGTATATAAGTGCCGGGAAAAGTCCTTTGGTGAGTGTTGAATAAAAAAATCCATATTAAATATATAAATGATATGCATGAAAGAGCCGTCACTAGCAGGAACATGTGGTAAGAGATAGAAAGGAGCTTAACATAACCACGGGTTTACACCAATGATCGACATTGAATCTATACTTGCTTACCTAGTTATGGTCTTATGGACAAGCTAACTAACAATACACAGGCTGAGGTTTCACCGCATATACTATTTGCTGACAATGTTGTGCTAATCAACCAAACTAGCGAGGGTGTCAACCAAAGTTGAACTATGCAGAGTTTTAGGTGAGTACAAGTAATGTTGAATATATGCAATGCAAGTTTAGCCTACATATGGAGAGTGAGGACAAGGTACGATTAAATGAAATTGTAGTGCCTACTGCCTAGATACAAACAATTCATATATATACGTTCAATGTTCGAGCTAAATGCAATGATAGATGAAAATATTACACATAGAATCAAAATAAGTGATTCTTTTAATGAAGTATAAATTCCTTTTAGTACAACAACAACAACAACAATCCAGTGAAATCTCACAAGTGAGGTCTGGGAAGGGTAGTGACTACGCTGACCTTACCCCTACTCCGAGGGAGTATAGAGGATGTTTCCGAAAGACCCTCAGTTCAAGAAGTTGAAAAAAGACAAATACATCAGTACCATCAATGGAAACCATAGAAATAATATCAGAGACATAAGAACCAGAAAATAGATGAAAAGCAATAATAATAATAATAACAAGTAAATAAGGCCCGATACTATAGAAAACGGAAGAATAGTGTGAACACAACATTAACCACTAGCAATCTAAGACGAAACCCTATCAGACTAACCTCACACCCTGTACGAAGTAGAAAAATGCTCAACTACCTCCTAACCTACAACACTAATGCTCGACCTCCACACCTTCCTATCAAGGGCCATGTCTTCGGAAATCTAAAGTCACGCCATGTCCTGCCTGATCACCTTACCCCAATACTTCTTAGGCCGCCCTCTACCTCTTCTCGTACCCGCCAAAGCCAACGGCTCACGCCTCATTACCGGGGCATCTGGGCTTCTCCTCCGCACGTGCCCGAACCATCTGAGTCTTGCTTCCCCCATCTTGTCATCCATAGGAGTCATGCCCACCTTCTCCCGGATAACTTCATTCCTAATCTTATTCATCTTAGTGTGCCCGCACATCCACCTCAACATCCCCATTCATGCTACTTTCATCTTCTGGATATTTGAGTACCTAACTTGCCAACACTCTGCTCCATACAACATGGCTGGTTTAATTACCGCTCTATAAAACGTACCTTTGAGCAACAATGGCACTTTCTTGTCACACAGGACTCCGGATGCTAAACTCCATTTCATCCACCTCACCGTATACGGTGTGCGACATCCTTGGTGATCTCCCCATCCTCCTGGATAACCGACCCTAGGTACTTGAAACTGCCTCTCTTGAGGGTGACTTGTGATTCCAGCCTCACGTCCATGCCCGCTTCCCTCGACTCGGCACTGAACTTGCACTCCAGGTATTCTGTCTTAGTCCTGCTTAACTTGAAATCCCCAGCCTCTCGTTAACACTGCCTCGCATCTCATCAATCAGAACTATATCATCAACGAATAACATACACCATGGCACCTTCCCTTGAATATGGTGTGTCAGTGCGTCCATCACCTGGGCAAATAAAAAACGGGTTGAGCGTAGATCCATGGTGCAACCCCATAACAACCAGAAAATGCTCAGAGTCGCCTCCCAATGTCCTAACCCGAGTCTTAGCCCCATCATACACGTGCTTAATCGCCTTAATGTAAGCGACCAACACACCTTTTGCCGGTCGCTTACATTAGTAATGGGCAAAAAATACTCGCATACAAGACGTATACCAGAATGTAGAAAACCTCACAAAAAATATGATTTCCTGCCAACAACACGCGATAATCTATACTTACAGGAACCTCGTGGGTGCACCAAAAATAAATATGGGAAAAGAGAGCAATTCCTCAAGTGTACAAAATCCTTCTATATAATAGAATGGTTGAAATGGAGAAATGCTACTAAAGTGTTATGTGATAGAAGGAACATACCAAAGTGAAAGGCAACGTTTTATTGTAAGACCAATAATACTACAAGGGGTGAATGTTTGGCCTCTATAGCCAAATTAGTACCACAAAGATACAAATTTTAATATGGATATGTAGTCTTAAAAGATTAGACAAGATTAAAAATGACTACACATGGAAAAAGGTGAAAGTAACACATATAGAGGGTAAAACTTGAGAGCTCCACAATCAATGCATTACTTGATTAGTGATATTTATTGAATACTCATATGTGGTAATTCTTCTGTAAAACTGAAGCGTGCACGAGCACAAGGAATATCTTCTATTTGGAAAAAATTTAGCTGCTTAAAAATATATCATCAAGGAATTCTCAACCCAAAAAAAGTATATTAAAGACTCACCTGAAAATTCTGTGCAGCTTGAGGGTCATTTGGATTTTTATCAGGATGAACTTGCCGTGCCTGTACCACATAGGGAAGTTAGAAGAAAATTAGTCATTACATGGAAAGCTTGTATGGAAGCAGAGTCAAGAATGAAATCATAGGATAAAAGGGAAATTCAGGCATAAGCAATGGAAACTAGAAGTAGGAGTCTACAACTCTCCGAACTTGTCTCCATTTAGTTCCAACTCTTTCAAGTCTATGAGCTATAAATTTTAATCTTCATCACTTGTTTTTTTTTGTAGTTGTGGGTGATATGCTCATTCCTGAGGCTATGACTTCAGAAAATGAACAAAACCTAAAGAAATAACAAAAAACTACACCATAATTGCTTGTAGATAAATCATAATCAACTTGTTCAAGTTACTAACTGGAAGCCGCAATAAAGAGCATAAATACATAGCTAGGTGAAGGCCCCAAGTCTCCGAAATATGAAAGCAACAGTAGGACTTCCTCATTGAAAAATTATACCCAAAATATTATGGAAATATTGTAAGGTCCAACAGTCTACTCCTTTGTTTATGAGTCGATACGGTACGACATATGGCTGACGGTTTACTCCTCTTTACCAAATATCCAACTGGCTAAACCTGGAAGAAAGAACTAAAACCACCATCCATTTGATCAACCTTACATCGATAATCAAACAGTTACTTTAACATCAGAAATGGTAAGAGAAGAGATGTTAGCATAATTTACCATTCACCAAGTTTATTCCCTCAAATGTGATAGCATCATACATGGCGAGAAAAAATTAGATGTACAATGACATGAGGTTCAACATGGAAATGCTATTCAAGCTTTCGGAGTCTTAGTCTTTAACTCAAAGCGCATGTTTAATGTATCATATCTTAAATAGAGGCTTGGGTGTCCTCAAAAGTTTACCACAATCCTTAAAGGAATTGCAAAGCTCTATTTCTTGCATGCTCCATTCTATCTATCTATAACCAAGGCCTACATCCTTTTTTGTGGATAAAATTTGTAATAGGAACTCTTCTATCTATAATACCTAGACTTTATCCATTTTTTGTTAATAAAGCTTCATTATTTATTAAATAATGGACTCCTGATCACCTCACCATGCCAACCATAAGGATCATCTTAATTCTCTCCACCTCTCTATGTTACTTGTCCTTCTTTGGAGCACTGACAGGATTCTTGTGTGTGAGTGTGTGTTGATAAGTAACAAACAAGATTCTTTGTACTTGCTTAATAAGGATATCTTACTTTTTTATAATCGAGAAATCCGCGAGGGCAAGTGGCGCACCGTTCGAAATTCGGTGGATAATGCAATCTTCCTCTGCCCTTCTCCACTTAAATACCAGGCTTTTGTCTGTGGTAGGGTTCAAACGTGTGATGTGCGCCAAGCCCACACATCACAAGTTGCACTTTTAGTCTCTTACTACTAGACCAAAGCCCTGGCAAGAAATGTTACTTCTTGTACCATTCTTTGCTGGTTTTAAAGGTAGGTTCAATTTCAATCACAAAACCTCTCAAATATAATTCCTTAACCATATATACCTAATTATCCGCTTTCAACTTGAACTAGACAAGCAAGTGCGCACATAGAAAAAATTGTTCAAACCTACACTTAAAATTCTATCCATAAAGTGTATTAACAAATTAAAATAAAAATGAAAAAGGTAAATGCAAATGACATGGATACTAGAATATGAAATAAATACGTAATTCAGAGTATTACCTTAATGTAATATGCTTTTTTGATCTCAGATTCGGTGGCCGTAGGGCTGACACCCAAAATGTCATAATATTCCGTCTCCTTCACCATCGATCTTAATTTTTCCCTTTCTTTTTTTTTCAAATTGAACAATTGATTGAACCAAATTAACCGATAAGATTTGAAACTGACGCCCTTAATTAACTGCTATCAAGTAAAAAGGGGATCGAAGAACAGAATGAGCACGAAATAGCAATCATGTACAAACTGAAGAAAAAAGATCGATAATTTAATGTGAAGGATAAATTTTCGGAGTTAAAAGATGATGAAGAAACCGCATGATCAGAATTGATAAGTATGGAGGCTCCTCCTGTTTGACCCTGGCTTCCGTTTGCGTTGACTAATGTGCTAAGCCAGATAGGCCGGGACCAGGTGAACCTTCGATTTCGCAATTTCAAGGTTTTCCGCGTTAACTAAGTTTAAGGATAATTAAGCTTATGAATAGTTTAGACGTGACACGAATACAGATTCCTAATAAGAATGTTTAACCTAAACACGGATATCAATTGAATTTATATGTGATTTTAAGAACACGTAATTTTACTTGGCAGAAATTGAGAAAAATATGTAAATTGATATTGAAATTGACCGTAAAGAGAAATAAATGCAAACCAAATGAGACGTATAGCTTTGGCCCTCGAGGTAGGTCACCCTCAAACCAAATAAAGATTCTACTGAAATATGAACAAAGTAATATTGAAAGCTCAAGAGAAAGGTAGTGTATTGCATGAATATAATGTGTTTTACAAATGATCAGACCTATTTTATATAGTAGGGGAGTCCTACTCTTGATACAACTCTAAATACAGTAAGAAATCCCATGATTGGATAATTAATCGGCCTCATCTTGATTCTTACCGGGATTTCCGCCGAGATCCTTGCTCGATTACGGATATTTCGGCTTCCCGTTACTTGACTAAGTAAACTTCCATTAGTCTCACCCTATCTCTATCTTGCTTGGTCTCGATCTTAGCCGATCTCGACCTTGATCGGTCTCGGGGTTACGAACTCGGGAATCTAACTTCGCGTCATGGATCGATATAACACGATATTGAACTTCGACCTATCATGATCCAGTCTCGATTAGTCATACGAAAGGCAAGCCTGTTTTGACCGTATACAGATAGTCCCCTCGTTTCTGAATGAAGGTGATGAGAAACGATATGAATTTTCGAGCTCCGTCTCGATGGGTAATGACATCAGCGACAAGCCCGATCATGACGTAAGCGACAAAACATCCCGTAATTCGGGTTACCAAGGCATTAAATGCTTGTCAGTGGCTGGTCGGCCACTACCGGTTCTGAACCGTCTCCTGCAACCTATAAGAACCCTAGCCCTTCTTCATTCAAACCTTTACACTCAAAGCTCTTCCTGCTCCTACCTTTCCTTCAAAAAATCCCTTTGCTTCATAACTTTCATATCCAAATTTCTTGAATTCTAATCAACTGCATATCATTCTAACTCTTCTTTCTCTTGTTCATTAATGGCTAAAACTTTTAAAATCGTACCGCAAAAGGAGGTTGCTTCTTCATCACGGCCTGCCGGTGGTGAGGCTGCGGCGGAGCCCCACCCTGAGGAATTCGTTTCAGCAGGGTGCCCAACTATCACAGACTTTAAAATCGAGAAGACCTCCTTGGTACAGGGGCGATGTGAATCGGTCTCGAGGTATATATGCACCATCACTAAAGACATCCTCAAAAAAGTTAAAGAGGAGTGTAAATGGGTTAATAAGTATGTAGTAGTTCCTTCGCCTGAGGAGTCGATCACCACTCATGTGTAGAGGTACGATGTCACCCTTGGCCAAATCCACCCTTCTTTTTGGGGAATAGTGATTCTCCTTCGATTTTTCACAAACAAAATCGAGGGATGTCCATTTACCCTCGATCACCTCATGTGCCTTTACAGTTCCTAGCTTTATCGAGGAGGACTGATCAAGCTTGACCGCCGGGCCAGTAGGGCCCCGTTCTCCAGCATAAATGAATCTCGGGATCGAAGCTGGATGGGCCGATTTATCCGAATAAGGACTTCGGACCTGATCCCCGCTGAAGACATGTCGTTCCCTAAGAAGTGTAACATGAAACTTAAGTACATTTTACCTTGACTGTTTAATTTGTTGTTTCACTTTCTATCTTCTTTCCTCATCTATGTTTTGGTGTTGCAGTTGAGGCCCAGATGCCGGACCCGATTTCAAAACTAAAGCAATGGGTCGAGGGTCTGGTGTCACAGAGACCCTACTTCGAATGTTCCTAGATGGACTTGTCAAAGGGTCGATGGGAGGCCCGTAATCATGGTAATTTTCCTCCTCGGATTGGTTATCGTTCTGGCCTCTTCTCGAACTCACTTGCCTTTTTTTTTCTTTTGTAGGTCTCGGTAAATACGTTGCAATGAGACCCCCTTCTAGTGATGAAGAATTCCTTCCCCAAGAACCAGCTCCAAAGCACGCCAAGGAGAAAAAGAGAAAAATGGCTCCGAGTCCACTGGGCTCGAAAATGAAAAAACTCGCAAGGAGGCCCCGCAAACCCAAGGTGGACACCGGTGTTATATCCTCGGACTCGATCCGCCGATTAAGGGATGAGTCTGAGGAAGAAGAAGAAGATAACTCCAAGTTATTGGCCCGTGCACGGGCTACTGCTTCAATATAAAAGTCCTCCGAACCGGAGGAGCTTGATGGGGGAGCTTCAGCCGAAGTCCCTGCATCAGAGGCCACCCCGTCTCCAGCTAAGACAGTCGATAGAGAGACCGGGGGCGAGGCTTCCCAAGCAGTAGAAGAGGTCCCGAGGGACGATCTTGGGGTGATTGACATTTCATGATCCCCTCGGGTTTCAGATGCTATGATCCGTGAGGCCAACATTTTGGAAACCCGCTCTTACGAGGGTTTTCAGTAGGCGACAAATATTCACGGCTTCTTGGACGGGATCGAGTCTGCTCCCTCGTAGGATATCACCGGGTTCGATGATTTACCAGTGCCGAAGAAGGTACTGTCATCAGGCACTACCAGATCTTCATCAAGCTCGAGACTGGTGGTCCGATTCCCGGCCCTAAGTGCTAACCCATGTTGTAGGCGGAACATAGTGCCTATTGTCACGGAGGATGCTCAAAACTTCTATCCCCCCATTGGAATTGCTAGCTATCTGAGAAACTTGGTGACCGAGGAGGACCAAGCCGTGATGAATGTTGTGGGGACCGCTTGCCTATTTAATGAGGCTCAACACGCTCTGAATCGGGTAACTTCAAGAGTCTCTTCCTTATTTCTCTTAAACTTAGAATTGTAGGTTATTCTAACATCTTTTTCCTTGCTTGCAGTCTTAGGTGTTGCATCACGAGGCTTTCCTCAGAATTTGGGAGGAGCGCAAGGCTGAGGTTCGGGACCTCACTGAGAAAAGTGATACCTACAGGCTTCTCAATGAGAAGCTTCAGGCCGATTTGGTTGCGGCTCGTGATGAGCACACTGATATGGCCGAGCAGGTATTTAGAGTACTTCATGATAGTGAGTATGAGTCAAGATAACGACTAACGATCCGATTCTACAGGTCCGGCAGAGGCTCGAGCAGATGAGATGGCTCTAAAAGCTGGTGGACTAGATACAGGCCGAGGCTGAAGCATTCAAGAAGAATATAGATATCCTAGCCTCGAAACAGGAGACCGTCCAAGAACAATTGGAGTCTGCCGAGACTCAGCTTCAAGCTGCAAAAGAGAAGGCCTCGGTGCAGGCCGAGAAGATCAAGGAGCTTCAGTCTCATCTGGATTTGGCCGTTTCTGATAAAGCAATCTTGGCCAACGAACTCGAAGTGGCCAGATCTGAGGTGGCCACGGCCGGCATCAAAGTTGACAATAAAGTGGCCCAGTTTAAGGTTGACGTTGAGGCCATCCAGGCTAAGTCCAAGAGCATGGTAGATCATGCAAAATAGGAAGCTCGAAGGGAATCCCTTGAGGAAGCCCATGCTAAGGCTTCGATATTATGGCAGAGATTGAAAATGCCAAAGAGGAAGAAGCCCGAGCCCGGAAGCAGGCGTTCTCTGAGGAAGACTCCGATAGCCTAAGTGAATCCGAGGATGGGGAAGACCCCGAGGATGGAGATGCGACCTTCGATGAAGACCAAGCCACTTAGGACTTGGTATTTTTCTGTTCTTCTTTTTGCACTTTTTCTGGGGCCTATTTTGGCCGTTGTAAACTTTTGGACTAGGCCGATTTGGCCCTTGTAAAAAATTATTCTGTATAAATATAAGGCTTTCCTTTTCCCTTTTGGCTCTTAAATTTTTCCTTTGCTTTGTTATTTACACTCACAAATGTTGAAATGCCTTAGTATGAAATCATGAGGTTGTGTTCGAGGGTTCGAACAAACCTTGCCTTTATTGCCTTTCTGGGTTAAGGCGTTATTGGGGTTCGATGTTATCAAAGTTTTTTTTCCCCGAAAATGTCTTAAGTTTGAGACTTTGTTGATGGTAGCCTTTAGAATCGGTTGTGAAAAACAATCTTTTTCAAAGGCCTATTTTTGTTACGGATTTCGAACGTCACCGAGCCGTGTTAAATTGGTCGTAACTTTTTAGTTCGGGACCTGCCCATTAGGCTTGTTTTCTCATTTTATTTGGGCTTGCCCGAGATAATAGTCCATGAGTAGGGTGGTCGTGGCCTTTATAAATCGGGGAGTCACCTATTAGGTCTTTTGCCCCTCGAGGCCCGATGACTTGGGTTGTTTGAGTTGGATGGCAGTCCCCCGAGTGAGGGAGTGGTCGTTCGTATTCCGGTTAAGTATTGCCCCTGGGCTCGTTGTTTTCGGAAGTATGAAGCTCTTTAAGAGATGTAAAGAGGAAATTTTTTTAAACATAAGATGTTTGCAAGGAAAGTACTTCTCTTTATTCTGGGTCAAAACAGTCATACATGCGTACATGTTTATGCCAGGGCTCGAAAAATCTATGTGGACACGGTTCATTTTGACTGTTTGGCCCTTACAATAAGTCTTATTGATCGAGACCCTCCTTTTATGAAGTAGTTTCCTCGCTAGAGTTGATATTCGAAGATGACGCCTATCCGAGGGTAGCCCCCCAGTATTCGAGGTTGATTTCAAAGGAGCCTCAGATACTGTTGACTTGATCTTTGATGCCGATTCGTAATCGGTCTTGATTATAATTTAGCACGATTAATTGTTGCCTCATTAAAAACCTCGCCGAAAAACCCATTTGGGACAAAAACGATCTAAGGGAAAAAAAGTGTAATACGTGCTTTCAGACCTAAAGACTTCGTTCCATTCGCCGAGAAATCCATTGTCGATTCTTGTTGACCACCTGCAAGTATTAGTCTGAAAAAAAAGGAAATAGAAAGGAGTTGTACCTTAGCAGTAATATTGTTTTAGGTGAGATATGTTCCAATTGCTCGGCAGTTGTTCTCCACTCATCGTTCCAAGCTTGTAGGACCCTTTTCCGGTGACCTCAATAATCTGGTACGGTCCTTCCTAGTTTGGACCCAATTTTCTTTCATTCAGATTTCGGGTGTTGAGGGTTACTTTCCTTAGAACTAAGTCCCTGACGTTGAAATACCTAAGATTGGATCTTCGATTGTATTATCTCTCGAACCATTGTTTTTGGGCGGCTAATCGGACGAGAGTGACTTTACGCCTTTCATCCAATAGTTCTAGGCTCGTATTCATGGCCTCGTCATTTGACTCCTTTATTGCATATTGGAACATGATACTCGGCTCTCCGACCTCGACCATTATTACGCTTCAGCACCATAAACTAATAAGAACGAGGTAGCCCCGATACTGGACTTCGATGCTGTGCGGTATGTCCAAAGAACTTCAGGTAGAATTTCCTTCCTCTTCCCCTTGACATCGGTTAGCCTCTTCTTAAGATTTTGGATGATGGTTTTGTTGGTCGATTTGGCTTGCCCGAACCTGCTGGGATGATAAGGTGTTGATAGAATCCTTTTGATCTTGTGATCCTCAAGAAATTTGGCCACTTTGCTGCCGATGAAATGTTTTCCATTATCACATACAATCTCGGAGGGCATCCCGAATCGGAATATGATGTTATCCCAAATGAAGTCGATGAATTCCTTCTCCCTAACTTTTTCGAAAGCCTGTGCTTCAACCCACTTAGAGAAATAATCAGTCATAAATAAAATAAATTAAGCTTTACTTGGGGCACACGGAAGAGGGAAACAATGTTCATTCCCTACTTCATGAATGGCCACAGGTACAAGACCGATTGGAGTAGTTCCCCGGGTTGGTGAATCATCGGTGCATGTGTTTGGCACTTGTCGCATTTTTGAATAAACTCTTTCGCATCTTTCTCCATGTCGATCCAGTAATATCCGACTCTGATTACTTTGTGGACCAATGATTTGGCACTGGAATGATTTTCGCAAGTGCCCTCATGAACTTCCGTCAGAACATATTCAGTATCACCCGGTCCCAGACATATTACTAGTGGACCATCGAACATTCTTCTGAAAAAGGTTCTGAATTCGGACAAGGTGAATTGCGCTGCCTTTGTGCGCAGGTATCTTGATTCTTTTGGATCTGAGGGGAGCTTCCCGTTCTTCTAATAATCTATGTATTTGTTTCTCCAATCCCCAGTCAAACTCGTGGAGTTTATCTCGGCGTAGCCTTCTTCAACCACTGACCTCATAAGCTGC
This sequence comes from Nicotiana paniculata, assembly GCA_005239505.1. Lineage (NCBI taxonomy): Eukaryota > Viridiplantae > Streptophyta > Magnoliopsida > Solanales > Solanaceae > Nicotiana > Nicotiana paniculata. The sequence continues at coordinate 100,144 of ML327604.1, forward strand.
ACGACATCCCCCGAATTGAGTTTGTTGTCTTCGACCAATGACCCTAAGTTTGTCAGGACATCACCCTCACTATTTTGATCTCTTGGCATATGTTGCAAAGTCCATTCCTTGAATCGGTGTAAAGTTACTTGTAGCTTATCCAAGTATCTTTGCATTCATTCTTCTAGAACTTCAAAGGTGCTGTTAACCTGATTCACAACGAGGAGGGAGTCATATTTGGCTTCGATCACCTCCGCTCCCAATCCTTTTTCTAGTTCGAGACCTGCAATCATGGCCTCATATTCGGCCTCGTTGTTAGTCAATTTTACAGTTCTAATAAATTGTCTAACCATGTTACATGTGGGTGGTTTTAGCACGATGCCGAGTCCAAACCCCTTTACGTTTGAAGCACCGTCCCTAAAGAGAGTCCAGATTCCCGAGGATGTTCCCGAGTTTACTAATAGTTCTCTTTCAACCTCGGGTACTAGGGCCGACATGAAGTCAACCACGAAATCTACCAAGATTTGAGACTTAATGGTTGTTCGAGGTCGATATTCAATATCACACATGCTAATTTCTACGGCCCATTTGGCCAACCGTCCCGCAAGCTCAAGCTTATGCAAAATATTTCGAAGTGGATAAGTTGTTACAACACATATGGGATGATATTGAAAGTATGGTTTTAGTTTCCTAGATGCGCTTATCAAAGAGAGTGCCAACTTTTCTAGGTGGGGATACCTAGTTTCGGCATCACCCAAGTTCTGACTAACATAATAAATAGGGAATTGCGTACCTCATTTTCTTGGACAAGGAATCCACTTACCTCTATCTCCGATACTACTAGATACAAGTAAAGTTGTTCGTCTGCCCTCAGCGTGTGAAGCAGCGGTGGGCTCGATAAGTACCGTTTAAACTTCTCTAAGTCTTGTTGGCATTCTGGAGTCCATGTGAAGTTATTCTTCTTCTTTAGGAACGAGAAGAACCGATGACTCTTATCGGAGGACCTCGAGATGAATCATCTCAGGGCGATACACCTGATTAACCTTTGCACGACCTTTACCTTGTCTACTGGCGTGATGTCCTCTATAGCTTTGATCTTGTCGGGATTGATTTCGATTCCTCGGTTGGATATCCTGACACCGAGAAATTTTCCTAACCCGACCCCCAATGCGTATTTTTTCGAGTTCAACTTATGGTTTATTTTTTTCAGTATACAGAAAGTTTCCTGCAAATGCTTCAAATGGTCCTCTGCACGTAGGGACTTAACTAGCATATCATCAATAAAAACTTTCATAGATTTTCCTATTTATTCTTCGAACATCCGGTTTATTAGGCGTTGATAAGTGGCACCAACATTTTTTAATCTTACCGGCATTACATTATAGCAGTAGGTACCATACTTAGTGACGAACGAGGTATTTTCCTGATCTTCCGGGTTCATCTGTAATTGGTTGTACCCGGAATAGGCATGAGAAAACTGAGGATCTCGTGGCCGGTCGTGGCATAGATCATGCGATCGATATTAGGCAAAGGAAAAAAATCCTTGGGGCATGCTTTATTTAGATCTTTGTAATCTGCACACATTCTAAGTTTGTTTTGCCTTATTAGGGATTACTACTACGTTTGCTAATCATTTGGGATATTTTACTTGTCGGAGGGACCCTATTTTGAGAAGTTTGGTTACCTCGTATTTGATGAAAGCATTTTTGACGTCGGACTGTGGTCTTCTTTTTTGCTTCACCGGATGGAACTTTGGTCCATGTTTAGTTTGTGGGTGGTGATTTCCGGTGGGATACCTATCATATTGATATGGGACCAAGTAAAACAATCCATGTTAGTTTTAAGGAATTGAATAAGTTTTCTCCTAAGCTAGGGAGTTAACCCCATGCCCAGGTATACCTTTCGTTCGGGCTGTTGTTCAGTCAGTATGACTTTCCAGCTCTTCGACTGTTGACTTGGTGGTTTCGGAATCATCGAGGAATATGAAGGACCATGGGACCCCATAATCATCATCCTCGTCAGTCCCCCTGCTTCTCCAGTTGGGTCGAGGCCGGTGTCTGTGGTTGCTATTTGACCTCCTGTTTTCCCTTCGATGAGAGTGCCGATATTGGTACCACTTTGTCAACAACAAACATTTCCTTGGCGGCGGGTTGCTCCCGTAGATTATTTTGACTCGCTCTGGTGTCAGGAATATTAGAACTTGGTGAAGGGTCGACGACACTTCCCTCATGTTGTGGATCCACGGCCTTCCAAAGAGGGCATTATACCTCATATCACCCTCGATCACATGAACTTTGTCTCTTGGATGGTCCCGACCACGTTCACTGGCCAAGTTATCTCACCTTTGGTAGTTTCGCATGCCATGTTGAAGCCGTTTAGCACTCGGTTCGCGGGCACAACCTGATCCTGTAGCACGAGTTATTCTACGATCCTCGATCTAATGATGTTGGTAGAGCTACCTGGATCAATTAAAACACATTTAACTTGAGTCTTATTCATAACTACAGATACTACCAGTGCGTTGTTATGGGGTTGCATGATCCCTTTTGCGTCCTCGTCGTTAAAAGATAAGGTTCCTTCTAGTACATAATCATGAGTTCGCTTCTCCGTTGTGATCGACATCTTGGTGTATTTTAATACTGGTCCTTGGGGAATATCAACCCCTCCAAAAATCATGTGAATGGCGTGTTGCAGTTCTTCTTGCTCGTTCTATCTGTTGTAATCTCTGTTTCTGAAGTGATTCTTGGCTCAATCACTTAAGAATTCCTGAATGTGCCCGTCGTTGAACAACCAAGCTACTTCCTTCTCACCTGTCTGCAATCTTCTGTTCTATGGCCATGGGTGACATAATACTTGCACATTTGGTTGGATTTCTCTGGGTTGGATTGGTCTGCAGAGGTCGAGGCTATCTAGTATCTTTGATGCGTCTGATGGCCGATACGATGGCGGATGCATCAACATTGAAGTTATATTCTGACAGTCGTGGTGCTTCTTTGGGCCCAAGATTCCTGTCTAAACCATTCTTGCTCATGAGCCCTCGAGAACTCTGGACTCGATCATTTCTCCTTTCACCTCGAACAGGGTTGCGCGCAGGTCCGTTGCCTTTGCGATCTCCATTATATGGTTGTTAACGATCTCTATTCGATCGTGGTTCTCAGTCAATTTCCCTTTTGACTTTGTCGAAGGAGTCCTCATCTGGTCGTCTTCGACTCTAATCTTCGATTGGTACCGATTATGTACATCAGCCCAGATAACAACTGGGTATTCAATCAAGTTCTGCTTCAACTGCACAAAAGCCACTAAGCTTTGTACACTTAGTCCTTGAGTAAAGGCTTGAACGACCCAATCCTCAGCGACCGGTGGTAGATCCATTCGTTCCATTTAGAACTGAGACACAAACTCTCTGAGCATCTCGTTATCTTTCTACTTTACCTTGAAGGGGTCCGACTTCCTAGTCTCGACCTTTATGGCTCTAGCGTGTGCTTTAACAAAAGAATCTGCAAGCATGGAAAAAGAATCAACGGAGTTGGGTGGCAAATTATGGTACCATATCATTGCTCCCTTTGATAGGGTCTCCCCGAATTTCTTCAATAATACAGAGTCGATCTCCTTGACATCGATTTAGCCCCGTGAACAACTTCCTAGGATGGTTCGGGCTCGATCATGATTGGTTCATGGTTCTGGTTTTGGAGTTGTGTTATTGAAGCATGTTGATCCTGCAACATCTTGCATATCACCCGAAGGCCGATTCTACCTTCTTCACTGCCATGTGTGCTCTGACCGGCCGATCGAAATCTCTGCAAACGGTACTCTTGGGGTCGACAACCAAATTTGCATCAATGGCAACATGGGAGCTAACGTCGATTGGGTCTATGGTCGAAACTCCATCGAGGTCAACTAGAGGTACTTCATTCCCTGGGGTGGCTATGTTGTCATTTTCGTCATGGTGACCGAGGTCATTGCCCATGTGTATGGGTGCTGCTTGAGAATTTGACATGTTGATCCTGGAATCAAAGATACTAACATGAACAAGTGTAAATAGTGTGTGTTACGAAGGTTAGTACCAGGCAATCGCTATTATCCGTATCCCCACGGTGGGCGTAAACTGTTTACCCTAAAAATAGATAACAATTAAATTTACACGTGATTTTGAGGACACGTGATTTTACTTGGCACAAACTGAGAAAAATATGTATATTGATATTGAAATTGATTGTAAAGATAAGTAAATGCAAACCAAATGAGAAGTATACCTTTGGCCATCGAGCTAGGTCACCCTCGAACCAAATAAAGTTTTTACTGAAATATGAACAATTTATAGAATATAGAAAGATCAAGAGAAACCCATCTAAAATTTTATGTTTGAGATTTGCAATATTGTAGCATTATTTAACCTTGGCATTTTTGTTGAAGTTGAACAGTTATTAATGCTTGTGTGACTTCACTTAAAAGATGCATAGACAAAATAACAATGATGATAACAAAAAAATTTAGTTATGATCTTTTATACGAACCAACACAATAAAAATAAAATATTAAGTAGGACTAACCTTATCAGTGTAACATTTGTTTTGTTCATACGTGCCAAAAGAAAAAAGAAAAAGAGCCAACTATGGAATTGATACAAAAATGCTTTTTGTTCATCTATTGAGCTAAAAATATGTTCACTGTTAATTTTATAGCTATTCTACCCTTGAAATTAACGGCCATACTCTATTAAAAAATTGTGATATATTTAACACGTAACTTGCGTGATTGGTCCAATTTTGGATACCACAATAAATTTAACAAAAAATAACTCGTCCTCTCTCTACGGCTACTTCTCCTTTATCTTCCACTTTAGTCTTCTTCCTCCATCAACCCTTACCCCATTCAATAAATATTTAAGAAAAATATGGAGCAACGCTTAAGAAAGGCTCCTCTTTGTACTCCAAATATTGCCCAAAACTAGAAAATAATTCATGGTGAGATATTTCTTTTTTTCCAAAGCTGAAAGTGAAGATACATGATAAATTTTTTTCAGGTTTTTCCTTCTTTTGTTAAATTTTATTTTATTTAATCTTTTTCCTTTTACATATTTCTGTTGAGCTTAATTTTTATTTTTATTTTTCTTATGGTATTTTTTTATATTTTTCTTTTTGGCCCTACTATTTTAGTTTTTCAGTTATAAGATGGAAGTGAGATGTTTCAAGAATTATGTACATTGCCTCATAGATAATATTTTTGATTATGGTGTTTTCAGAAATTGTATATATCCAATTCTCCCTACTATTGAAGGGAGCATTGATGGGAGAAACATGACTAAAGTTGTAACGACCCGACCGGCCGTTTTGAGCTCTAGTATGGTGTTCGACGATTTGAAGCCATGAATAGCTTCACTTAAGGTATTATGACTTGTACGTGTGGTCACAATTGAATTTCGGGAAGTTCAGAGTTGATTTGGAAAGGAAATTCCAATTTCAGCAGCTTTAAGTTGGAGAAATTGACTAAGGTTTGACTTTTGAGTAAACGATCTCGAAATCAGGATTTGAAAGTTCCAAAAGGTTCATATGATGATTTTGGACTTGGGTGTATGTCCGGATCAGGTTTTGGATGAACCGGGAGTGTTTCGGCGCCTATTGTGGAATGTTGTCATTTTGGATGAATTTCATAAATTTGGGTTGAAGTACATTTAAATGTTATCAACGTTCGTTTGGGATTCTAAGTCTGGGAATAAATCTGTATGGTGATTTTGGTATTGGGAGCAAATGAATATCCTAGGCAATTTATTAAAATAATGAATAATTATTATCAACTATTTCCACATTTAACACTATAAGTCTTCGTCATTGCAGTTGACAATTTAAATCATAATTCGGGATAAGAAACCTCAGACTTATTTCACATTTTTACACATAAATTACCTTCCTCATAACTGGCGGTTAAAACTTCCTTAGGCCGATAAACATGTATAAATCACAGCAAATACGTAGTAAATATCACGCGTAAGCAATGCCGAGGGTCGACGACCCGAACCAACATAAATATAAACTGTGCACTGCCGATGGTTGAACGACCTGAATCATAGATGCATCTATCTGCCCTGCTCGTGAATCGATCATGCGACACGGTTATACATAAAATACTAAGGCTAGCCTTCTCGTGAATCATACCTGCGACTGAGGTGCTCATATGAATATACACAAATACAGGGTCGTGTTGCTCGCGAATCATACATGCGACTCAGATACCCGAAGTTACACTTGTCCACACAATAAGTCCCCATTTTATCAAGAAAGTCGTTTTGTCAGGAAGTGGTAAAATTCTTTTTAAAGGGACATGAAATATAGCTCTTAAATCTTTGTTTTGAAACTC